>JZLH01S0635815.1:43094-67038 GCA_001188425.1 Eucidaris tribuloides | reverse complement strand
ACAGTTTATCATTGTTAACATCTTAAATTTTAATGTCGTGAGACTTCTCAGTACATTGGATATAACGATGCGAAGAGAAGGCCATCATCTTTAATTAGTAGCCTTATCCTCCTTGCCACTGTCTTATGAAGATAGGTCACTTTCGTCTTCGAAGGGCGTGGTCTTCTTTCTGAGACCCCTTCAGAGGAACATATTGATATTTTTTGTTTGCTAGAAGTCTTTCCAAACCATCAAAACCGTTTCATTGGTAATATGAAACCGAATTACTATGCTAGTGTAAAATAACACCCCGCTCCTATAGGATGCATAAAAATGTCAAATTTTATGTTCCAGCCCCTCTGTTGTGGGCGCGCCTGTATTTGATAATCCCTCCGCCTTGGAGAAGAAACGATAAAGAAAATCCATTGATGTCTTTTCTAATAATTTGTTATTTTCCAGTAATAAACGTAATTAGTACATCATTATGGCGTGACCCCTTCAACGTAAAATGTATGCGTTATAGTGTATGTTACAATACTTTTGAGTAGGGAGGGGTATAATTATATATAGCACGTTTTGCGGCAATTTTGCTGTTTGTACTAATATCATTATACATATATAACTATGTGTAATAGGTATTGTTGGTAGGTTTGCATGGTGGAGATATATAGTACAAAAGGGTTGCGGAAGAGTACACCATGTGAATTTCTTTCTAAGAAAATTTGGTAGCTCTTAAAAGAGCCCAATCGACGTTTCGACTGAGAGTTGCTCTGGCCTCGTCAGCAGGGCAACTCTAGTCGAAACGCGAGTGGGCTCTTTAAAGAGCTACCAAATTTTCTAGAAAGAAATTCACATGGTGTACTCTTCGCAAACCTTTTGTACTCTGGGTATATATTTATATGCTTTTAATGTGAACTGATTTCTTCAAATCGATTTGGCATTGATCTGATTTATTTCATGTATTTGCGTAATTGTTTTAGCTCATTACATCGACGCATTCATTCAGGTATACGCTAAGACACGTTTGACTGCTTTCTTAACGCACTCTGAACAGGCAGACCGTGGAAATACAGAATACTCACAGACAAGTTCACCATTATCACGAAATAAAACAAACTATCGACAATATTACAGATATATTTATAATGTATTTATATCTATTTACATCATGACATGATATTGCCTCCACCCAGGTATCTAAACTTTTATACAATAATAAATAGTTTGTACAGAATACAGGGTCAAATTCCCTTGATAAATACTTCACTTAAAGTGACAGGCCCTTCACCAATAGATAATAGATAATAAAGAGTGATGACAATGATCATGATGATCATCATCATCGTCATCATTATCACCCTCATCACCGTCATGAGGATGGTGATGATGATAATGATAATAAAATAATAATAGTGATTGTCGTCATAAAATATGGTTACCGACAACACGTTGTCAAGCGGACTGCCAAATGTAGTATTAAAGTAATAGGCTAACATTGTGGAGCTTCAAGTTAAAAAATTGTCAAATTGTGATATGTGAACTACATAGTAGTGTTCAAATGGACAAATAAACACCCTAGAATATCAAAGTTTGGAAAGTTATGCAGCCCATGGCATGGTATGTATAAATAAGCAATTAGTACTCCACCCGACTATAAATTAGTCAGATCTACACACAGTAAGTTTATGGGAGGAAATGGGCAGGTGATTCCGGTCAACTTACGATTTTCACTTTTTTTAAAGCACTAGATGATCATTTTGAAATACAATCTTTTCAGGGCTTTATTTTTAAACCTTACCAAAGACACTTAGAGCATGAAGGATTATGTAGCTCACATTTTTTAACTGTGGTAAATGTTAGCCAGTGGCTTTAACTCTGATAATAAGGTACCGATAGTACTTGTGTCCAAGTAACGGGGTATTAATATCAAAATCAAAGCAACTTTGGTACTTGTTCTACATATTACCATAGCATATAGCAGAGTACTATAATTACCATTTTAGATCCTGTTCCATAAATATTCTATTGTCTTTTTTGTATGTGAGATATATGTAGAATCAAATATAAATGTATTATTCAGGATCTTTTGCTGTAAATAAAAAATACAATAATTCTTTTTATTTTTTATTTGATATCATTTCAGTTTCAATGAGATTTCTGGAGATAACAGACACTTTCAGATCAGTAGATAAAAACAGTTTGGCCAACTTGGTTCCAAGTAGCTTGCAATATGGCGTCTGTTCTTGCGTGATCGCAAGTGACACTGCTTCACGCATAGTGTTTGACGATCATCACATGACTTTAGGCTATTTGTTGCTACCTCCTTTAGAGGCCACGCCTGTATTATGATAGCCCACAGAAATGTTAAATGTAACAACTTCAAAGTATTCTCAATACTTAATCGAATCGCAGATTTTTTTTAAATCGCAGGATATGAAAGGAAATTTCATGTGCTTTCATTAAAAAAATGATTTATGGTGTTTTGTTGCTCGAAAAAGGTTACCAGCCTTGATACAAGACCAACCTTATATCTCCTGTGCTGAATGCTAAACATAGCAAGCTTTCACAGATACCAATTAAGAAATTATTAAAAAATACTAAACCCCCCAATTTCCCTAGTTTGTTCAGGTGTTGTACAAGCTTTGGATTTCAGATAATCTATAATTACTACAAAACATGACCAATAAACCATTTCCTGATTTTTAATGAATTTTTTGTTCATCAATACAATTACATCATCTTTGTTCTGCCTTCCCGCTAGGAAATGGAGGGATGTAATACACTCTAAAAACAAACTAATCAATTTGAATAGGAATCATATCAATCGGGGACTTACGAGAGTTCTATTCAAAATCTTACCAAAGTTTGAATAGATTCGCTTCATATTTTACTAGATTATTTGAATAGAATCTATTCAACATTTGAAATGATTCCTATTCAAATTGATTAGTTTGTTTTTAGAGTGTACAAGACTGCGCCCTAAAACCAAGATGGCCATAATCGGACGGGCGACCTCAACGGGCATTTTATGTCGTCAGGCATCCATTATCCCTCGATAAATGAATAACTAGCTGAGAAGCCCGTCGATTCTGAACCGATCGAATAACTTCTAAACATAACACGTAATCGATTACCGAACGATACATAACCGAAGGGGTTTCGCTGACCACAGTACACAATCCTGGCGTATCGCTGATCCAAGTCTTTAACCTAAAAAGGAAGAGAACAAAAAAATCCAAACAGTCTACTTAAGCTGTTTAAAAGATGACAAAGCTAAAAACGAATGCAAATCTACCACTGCAACACCTTCATCATTTTACTATTGAATTGCACTCATTCCAATAAAACTAGTCTTATGACTGAGATTATAAGCGAATAGATGTAGTTTGGAGAAAACGAATTATTACGACAAACTCCACAGACTTTGTATGTCATATTATGAGTGTGGTATCAAAAGGATTAAATCCCGGATTAAAACCATGAGCTTGACTGGCAAGATAAACACCAAACCAATTCTCAATATTGCATACACCCGATATTCGCTGATATCAGATACTACATATCAACATCCTGGAAATTTTGCAGACTTGCTAACTTCCGGGCCGACTCATATCAAAAACGATTATTTGAACTTTTGTTTGTTTGTTTGGGAGAGGACCCCAGACCCTAGTCAATGAATTGTGTTGTCGATTCTCAGAATCTGTTTAGGTTGAAGCCCCCACCCCCCCCCCCCCCGCCATACTGTAAATCATGGATTCACACTTAGGCCCTTTCAGTAATTACTTCACAGTAAAATATTTTAATATGGAACAGAAACCTGGTCTAAAACTAAAATAAATGGACAGAAATTGAGAACAACACAGAGGGGAAAGAAGAATACCTCAATTTGACATTACCTGACAATTTAAGTAAAACTCACCGACATACGACAGAAAACAATGTTAAAGATATCATAAAAAACCAACGAAATGAAATGGAAGTGGGCAGGTCATTTATATAGAACACAAGACAACTGATGGACTGAGAAACTCACAGAATGGCAAGCAGCAAGAGAAGGTTGAGAGATGAAATACACAAACACAACTTCGTGGAATAGATGGCAGCAACCAGAAGTGAATGGAAATTGACTAAGGAAGGCTCCATCCAACAATGATCATGATGTTGATGACGATGATGATGATGATGATAATGATGATGATATGATGATGATGATGATGATGATGATGATGATGATGATGAAGGAGAAGAAGTAGAAAAAAGAAGAAGATAATTATTATGTTAACTTATACTTACTTCTACATGGTCAATGTCGGCTGAACATATCACTGTCCCACTCTCTGGAATACTGAGATTAAATTCTTCAAAGACTAAGTTGATATAATAGCCTGGGGGTGCGACGATATACGATGTGCATTTAACATTCTCTGGATAAGTAGCAGGATAGTTGGGGCTCCTCAATTCCCCTAAATGTTCGAGGAAAAGCTGATCACACTCTGTACAAAGCGTGTAAAGAAAAGAAGAAAAAAGTGTATTACTTCGAACGTTGAAAAAACAGATTTTGACACTTGCGCTGATTGTAGCGGATGAATATGATGTTCATTGTAATAGCTAATAAAGACCATTATTCACATTGTTTGCTCATCCAAATATTCAGCAAACATTTTAAGCAAAAAGAGCTTCATTCACAACAGTATTTTGCGCCTTTACTTATGTGTAAATAACATGAGCGGCTTCGTCGATTTCATGTAAAGCGAAAGCGAAATAATTATACCCCCACACGGAAAAACCGCTTTTCATACAAATTTCTGAAATTGTTAGAAATTGGAAAGTGTAAATTTGACCCCCCCCCCCTCCCCTTCACGCATCAACACATTAACATTCGCCTTTAAAATAGCTTTGCAGATACAAAATTTATCAAAATTTTACAACAAAATGAAGAAAATGTTGAAAATCGAGAAAAAAAATCGAAGGGGTGGGAGACACGTTCCCCACCCGCGGAATGGCCACCTACGGAAATAATATCATTAATATTTCTTTGAAACCAATATGCTACCTTGCAAAACTTTACGAGCTAGAGAGATTGCTCAGAGGAACATATCAAGTCTCACCGCAGCTGGCGCTATCCCGCTTAAGGAATTAAATATTGCTGGGTCGGACATTTCCGTTTCCTGTGACTCTGTTTCAATGCGTCACTAATACCCACACTCTTACATATCTCACTTGTACGACAAAACTTTCATCGTTATTTCGGTTTATATGCATGAGGGGTAGACTAGCAATAAAGGAATTTGGGCTTTACCCAAAGGATTGGACTACTTGGTAATAAAAACTGGTACGTTAATCTAGAGATCTGAATGTGTGTGTGTGTGTTGTTGACACGAAAATAGATAACCAACTTTGAATCGGTGAGGGCTGTCTGGAAATTTACTCAAGTTTGGAGTGAGATCCACTCGAACTTAGAGTGAAATCCACTAGAGATAGGAGTGAAATCCACTCGAGTTAGGAGTGAAATCCACTCAAGTTAGGAATGAAATCCACCCGAGTTAGGAGTGACATCCACTTGAGTTAGGAGTGAAATCCACCCGAGTTAGGAGTGACATCCACTTGAGTTAGGAGTGAAATCCACTGGAATCGGAGTAAAAGCCACTCGAATTTGGAGTGAAATCAACTCGACTTTGAAGTGAAAATACTTTGTTGGAGTATAATATTGGTTATTTACTCATTTGAGTGTGGTTTCCCCTTATAAAAAAAGTACCATCAAAGTACCATGGTATTTTAGTACCATCAAAGTACCTTCCTATGGTAATTTCGTCACGGTACTACCATGGTACTAAGTACCATGGTAGTACCATGGTAGTACCATGGGAAGTGCCATGGTAGTACCATGACGAAATTACCATAGGAACGTACTTTGATGGTACTAATTACCATGGTACTTTGGTGGTACACTTGAATCGATCGAAAGAAAAAAATATTTGGCTTATTATTATATTTTCAACAAGGGATCGATCTATATCACCCTATACCCTAATGCAACACCTATTATACCTATTTCTGCCTATCCACTAACCTAAGTTCCTAAACCTATATCACTACCTACTATAACATACAGTTTACTCGATTCCTATATATATCGACATTTTATAGATACAGAAAAGTTGTGGTTACTTCATGTGAAAATGGTAAATCTCCTGAATTTTTGTATTTCCTTTAATTGCATTCTTAAAATGAGCCCATTTCATGCAAATTACAGCTGCTGAAATTATTTACAATTACAATATTAATCTCATGAAACACAAGTCAAATAATAAAATAAATATGATTTTTCCCTGTGTTAGCTATATACTCATGAATATTCATGAGCTAGCAAGTTACCGTTACATCTATGGTATTACCACGGTACTACCGTGGTACTACCATGGTACTTCCCGTGGTACTACCATGGCACTTACCGTGGTACTACCGTGGTACTACCATGGTACTTCCCATGGTACTACCATGGCACTTCCCATGGTACTACCATGGTACTTAGTACCATGGTATTACCATGATGAAATTACCGGAAGGTACTTTGATGGTACTAATTACCATGGTACTTTGATGGTACTTTTTTATAGGGGCCAAGGTACCATCGATACCATGAAAGAATCATGTTTGTACCATACAAATTGCATTTACCATGGGTACCATAGTTGTACCATGCCCCCAGTACCATCGCTGTAGATTTGTACCATCACTACCATGGTACAAACCTGATTGTACCATGCATATCCTAAAAAGTATGGTACTCATGGTACCATGGGTACCATAGTATTACCATGGTAATACCATGGTGATACCATGGTATCCTGGAAAAACCCAAGGTACCATGGGTACCATGGTATTACCATGGTAATACCATACCATGGTACCCATGGTAACTATGGTACTTTTTACAAGGGTTAGCCTTGCCCAGGGGTCTACTTACCAGAGATCGTCGGCAGAGCCTGCACGACCCGATACGACAGGGAGTAGCCGCGGCCATCGCCGTGGCTGACCAGGTCCAACTGTAAGACGTTGCTTGTCGAGGTCCAGTTGAAATCGCTGAACGAGCTACACGTACTGTACACCGACTCCTCGTCTTTCAAATGCAGCGAGTCGCCTAGTGAGAAAGTAAGTTGAAGCGTTGATTTTTTGCCAATATTCATTCATTCTCTTTCAGTATAGTACAAAACTGTCTGTGAATCAGCTGTTCATCATCATCACCATCACCATCATCATCATCATCATCATCATCATCATCTCTATCATCATCATCATCATCATCATCATCATCATCATCATCATCATCATCATCATCATCAGGCATTGTTCAACCATTTTGGATGAAGCCCTCCTCAATCAGTTTCCATTCACTCCCATGTGCTGCCATTCTATTCCACTTTGTTGTGTTTGTGTATGTTATGTATGTTTGTGAATCAGCTGTTATATTATGAAAATAGCGGGCAGCCTGTCTTGATTTTACTGCTGTTAATCCTAAATTCAGCAACAGGATGGATAAGCTATTTGATGGTCTGGAAAAAGGCTTTTACATTAAATGCTTGAAGTGTTTTACAAATTCTACACAATATTCTTGTAGTTTGCTGTATTTGTGTAACTGTAAGAATCTGAATCAATTCTGAAAAGGTGCTTTATAAATATTGGATATTATTGTTATTATTATTAAACATGTTCAAATCATAACCTCTTGATAAGACTTTATACAGCACATGAAACATTATTCAGCATATTGATGACAAATTTAACAACTTTCTGAGTGTTTACATAAAAAAAAACTTTCTGAGTGTATTATTTAAAAAGTTCTTGTGACATTTGCTTTTTCCAAATTAAAATTTTACTAAGACCTGTTCATTAAACTACTCCTACCTTTAATCTCCCACCCTAGCTTACCTGCAAAACAATCGATATTCACTATTTGAAAATTGACAGATATCATGTGACTCAATGGTGCGACGATGACGATGCTCGTCACAGCCCCCTCTGTCGATCGTAACCTGTCTATCGTCCCTTCGGCGTCGGTCGTTAGAAAATCGTCATATCCTGTTTGAAATGGCATAATAAACTGGTTTCAGATTCACTGTGTTCAGTTAGAATAAGATTACTTCCTGTAGTCTACCTCACAGGACTAATTTGGTGGATCGTTATATTCTTCGCTACTAGATACACTGTAAATTATTTAAACACATTTATAAACAGTTTTTGTAACACTTTGTAAACACTCGAACACGTTTAATTGGAAATGATAAACACATTTAATAACAAATTCCCTGTATCGCCTATGCGGTATCTAAATCCCCTATTTATTTATGTACACTTCATAAACGCTTAAACACGTTAAATATGACATCATAAACACGTTTAATTGGAAATCATAAACCCATCAACAAATACTTTTCATAAACACCTGAACACTTATGCTTTCTTTAAGTGATTAGGTGTTTGCAAAATATTTGTTGACGCGTGTATGATTTCTCGATATTCTCAATGTTTGTCGTTCCGAACATTCCCTACCTTCGAGATCAACGTAAATTGCTTCGTTTTATAATAATACGATTTTTCTATGAATGTGTGTGTGTGTTTGGGGTTACTAATCTGAATCCCAAGAGGGTTCAGTATTATCCAAACGTTCGAAAACATCTGATCTATGATTCGGACTATGATTCGAATTAATCAAGTAAATTACACAGTTAAACAGCAAATGTGCTTGGATTCATTATCTGATGGGGTGTTTGATCTGGGACCTCAGTACATCCTATCCTAGGGACGAGGCATAGTGATGAAGTGTCTTATCTAAGCAGGGTCGTCGATCTATGTTTCGGATTGGGGGGGGGGGCAAAAGTGAAGAAATGTCCAAAATTTTCGGCGCGCTTTGCGCGCCAAATTGTAATACAGAATTCTGTGCAAAAAGTGCGCCGAAAAATTGACAATTTTGTATGTTTAAAAGCATTTTTATGCCATGTTTAATTGTTTTATAATGCTTTCCAATGCTTTGTTAATACATATATTTTGTCATTGCATATTAAAGAAATTTTCAAGTTGACAAATGTGGGGGCAAATCGAAATGCTTGCCCCCAAATTTCATTGTTGGGCGATCGACCCCCTCCCCCCCCCCTCCCCCCCAGGATCCACCTCTACACGACAACTCATTAGATTTGATCAGGCAAATAACATCTTTAAACAACGAATGTGCCTGGATTTAGGGGTGTTTGATCTGGGACCTCCGGCTCAGTACATTCTATGGTACGGACGTGTCTTATCCAAGGAAACAAACGCTATGGTGTGGACTTGAACCAGGAATTTTGAAAATGAAAAGCCAACGTCTTATCTGCTAAGCCACGACACGTACAAAACAAAAAGATATTGGAGTATCGTACGCTATATCAAAGGTCTGTGTCTCTTTCGCAGTGGACAGTTGTAATATTGATATGTCTGTGTCAATTCTATATGATTTCCAAAGGCGATACTATAGTAGACAAAGTGTGCGTGTCTTTGGAATTATTATCACAGCGATGATTTTGAGCGAATGTGCGGTCTAAAAATGCAGCGTTCGCTTTCATTCGCTTCCATTTTGTTCATTTAAAGTAATGATGTTTTGATTTCTGTTGATTTTTACCTGGTGGTTGAGTTGTTGAGCGGGGAATTGTTGTCGTCTGAGTTACGTCGTCCAGTCGTGTGATCAAACTCGGTGTCGTTGTCGTCGTCGTCGTTGTTGTCGTCGTTGACGGGCAGTCGCAAGGCTCCCACGTAGCTGGTTTGGGTTGTGGGCATTGCGAGTCGTTCAGTTCGGTAAGGAAGTCTTCACTCGTCCTGCATAATACCAGTCGCGTCCGATTCGAACACGGTTCACACTGAAATGACAACAAGATAGACAATTATTGCAATACTCGTTCTAATTACTGCACTAGGTTCATTCAATCTTTATTAATGGAAACCTTGCTGGAATGTTTGTATATGTGCAAACCTGAAGTACAGTCATGGACAAAAGTTAGGAATATATTTTTCTACCAAATGCAGTTTTCAATGATACCAGGAAAATGTTCTTGACCTGAAGTCAAGACAGGGGTAGCGCCACAGGGGGGTCAGGGGTGACGGCACCCTATTTATTATTAAAATGACGGGAATTTTACTGTTTATCGAAAATATGCCCCCCCCCCGTCTTATTGATTTTGGTAGTGAAAAAAAATGACGGCCAAAAAATGCTCTTGTCGTCGTCATCCCCCTGTCCTTGGTTGTCGGTTGTCGGGACACTGTTCAGCTTGCATTTTGGCTATTAAAAACATTTGTTAGCCAGGCACAATTTTCCCCGACGGATTTCGCCTCTCCTAAAATTTTACCCTGGCGCCGCCCCTGAGTGAAGCTCATTTGAACTTAGTAATGATATGTTCTGCATGGGTAATTGGTCATTATTTGTAAGAAATCTGAACTTTAAAACAGGGCTAAGCAATGAAATAAACATATTCCAAACTTTTGTCCAGGACTATAGTAATAATTCATGTACTGGAAGTATAGCAAACAAAAGTATTGCAACTATAAAATAACTGTGATCTTTATTCAACATTTACGTATGTGTCACCCGGCATATTCTTGATTATTATTAGAGTATCGAAGTATCTAGCGAGCTAGGCGAATCCCAGATACCTCAAAGATGGACAGGGTCGTGTGGGGTTAAGGGTACTGGCATTACGCACCGCTCTTGTCTTATACTGCAACAAAATATGGACATAAAGTGCAAATGAGTGACTCTGTTTGCACGCCTAGTGTTCCATGGTAGAAAAAACTGATGAAAAAACTAAAAATAATCAGTATTTTTAATGTTAAAATGCTCATGCATTCACAACATGAGATTGAAATGCACTTACCGCTGACCACGAACTGAGCACCCAAATTCCCGGACACTCGGGTAATTCCGTACACGGTTCGGTTTGGCTCGGCTTCTCTTCGTCATCACACAGTGAATCGTTGACCACACGAACCCCGTCCACCCCGAACTGCAGACAGACGACTTCACGAATTCGCACCCCGTTACCACACGTCGTGCTGCACGTGCTGTCGAGATCGGCCAGAAACCACCTGTTGAAAGAAATTAGTGATTTCACCATGAAAGACTTGGTAATGCGTCAAGTTGGGTATTTTGTGTTAGAAAATTTGCCGATTTTTTCCGTCGTTTCCGAGAGGCTCATATTCATTAAATTCTCCATAATGAATGCAATTCCCCCAAAATTGTTTACACAAAAGGTTAATTTACTTAAATGTTTCTAGAATATAATACCCTCACAAATTCCCGTATTATCTGGCAGGCTACTAAAAACCCAACTTCTAATTTGAAATGTAGTAAAAGTGCAAGATATTTGGACAACTACGGCTCTTTCGGTACAGACTATACACCTTCGTGAATTGCCTCTAAATGGTTAATTGGAACTTACAATTCCGGCAAAATACAAAGAATCAATGTTATTACATTTAAAAAGACTTAAATAATTCTATGTTTGTGTTCACCTATCTGTAGAGGTCAGAGTGAACACTTAAGGAATAGCATTGGTGAATTAAGAGTGATATAAGTTACTTAGTGTGTTCCGGAGTTGTTTTTTTTTTTTTTATTGCGTCGGTTGCGTTTCATAAGAGGTGACACATTCCTTTAAGCTTTATACATTATTTGTCCACTTAAAACCCACCTTTGGTAATTGGTTTAAAAAGGGTTTAATTCTTTGCAATTCTGTTTTAGACAGACCTGTATGCTCAATCAGTGCCCTGAAAATTATTGCTCTGAAGCTCATCCAGGTTTGAGAAACTCCTAAAATATAATTTCCCGTAGGCCTATAGTTACCGCTACATGCTCCCCGATAATTTAAACATCACAATTTGTCACCATTAACAAATTTCAGTAAGGTTTGACGTAGTTTTCTGATGTCTGGGTTTATAATAGAACACTTTGTTTAAGATTGCCGAAAAAGTTGTCTGCTCGACCCAAACTATATTTTGGCTTTAAATTGTGTGACGTCGGTCAACTCACCGTGGCGGGCAGTCATCTTTCTGACAAGTCTCCATGATGGGGACGGGTCGCGCGGATAAATCACATAGACTGTCGTCTACCACCTGGATGCCCACAACATCCACGCATCGCACCACTTCCATCCGCATGCCTGTCGTGTGAAACAGAATAATTGCAATATTGTATATGGATCAGTATTGTATAGCCTATAGACCAAGACCGGGCGAGTTGGCTCAATAGTAGAGCGTCCGCTTCTGGTCCGGGAAATTGCGGGTTTGAATGCGGGCTCATATGGTCGGGTCATACCAAAGACCATTATAAAAATGGTACTTACTGCCTCTAGCCTGGCGCTCGGATATCTAGATGGTGTAGGGAGTTAAACGCATGAGACTACCAAAGGACTGACCCCCCACTGTATAGTCAAACTGTCTTGTGCAGCCATGTTGCCAATAGGGTTACTGAAACAGAGCTAGAGATAGGCGGGACGGGTTTAACTTTTTACATGGACCAATTGTTAAAGCAAGGGTGCTGCTCCTCATTATAATGTAAGTTTAAATCGTAAATACACTCCTGTCATATCTTTACGCTCTTTCAACTATGGTTCCCTTTCTGTGAAAACTTTTGTGGAACGAGCTTTTGCCCATGCTGGTCCTACTTTATGGAACAATCTATTTGTAGTTATCAGACGTTGCAACTCACCATATTTATTAAAAAGCAGTCTAAAAATGTATTTGTTCAATGCTTCCTATTTTTATCATTATAACAATAATGATTATTATTATTATTATTATTATTATTATTATTATTATTATTATTATTATTATTATTATTATTATTATTATTATTATTATTATTATTATTATTATTATTATTATTATTATTATTATTATTATTATTATATTCAGGTATCTCAACACGTACCGTGTCCACAGGTCACGCTACACTCTCCCTCGGACTTGGCCCAGATGTAGGTATCCAGAGGTTCAGGGGCAATCGTGGTGGAAGGGAAGTATCTCTCGACGTAGTACTCGTACTGGATATCGGCATAGCTACCAGACAAGCCCAGGGGGAAGACATAGAAGTCGACCTCGTATGGCGTGGGTCCAGCTATCCTGTGGATTAACGAAGATACATGTATTAATAATAACAATAATTACTACTTATTCTATTATCTATCATCATTATCATCATCATCATCATCAGTTTTACAGTATTAACAATATCAATGGAAGCGACAATAAAGTAATAAATGTATTTTCGTTGAATGACATAGTCTAAGTCTTAGACTGCTCTTTAATTTACCCCAATCCCGAGCGTACTTCTCTTTAATTTACCCCCAATCCCGAGCGTAGCGAGAAGCTAGTCTAAGTGTACAGACCCATACCGAGTCAAATTGACTATACCGCCTTAGGAATAGGTTGAAAAAAGAGGACAGTCTAAAACTTAGACTATGAATGACAAGGCCTATTGGAAAAATCAACACACCAATCCAGTAAATTATTATAATATTAGATTATTATTACTAAATTATTATAATATGCTCATAGCATATAACAATAACAATCTCAGAATATATAAAACTATATACATTTAATAAAGTAATACGCTTATCTCGACTGTGAAATTAGTCAAGAGTTTCTCGGTACTGTTCCATACGATTATAGAACACGAGTTTTATGTGTTTAACTCATAATATATATTGAATCAGCGCATAATATTCACCATACTCTCTCTTGCCCCAGTGTAGCCGTATAGATTATTGTCGTATTCTCACTGCGATAGTCTCCCGTCGCCCCCCGACGACCGGTGTCTCCACTGACGACAAAAATACCATTTATTCTGATGGCTGAAATGGAGAGAAAAAAACAGGGGTCGTGAGTAGTACATACATATTTATTGATGTAAGTGCATTTAAACTGGATTTTTTAATTTCTAAATCTTGGTTCACTTTTACTTTCCGTCATTCATAAATTTATTTGTTTACACGTGTATTTTTATTTCTGTATGTATATTTATCTATAATTGATTTAATAAAGCATCGAGGAATATTTGTGCAGCCACGCATTTTTCGTGAATAGATATTCATTCATAGATTGATTATTCATGTTTACGTACGTGATTAAATAATCAGTTAATCAAATGTTATATTTATCTATTCAGTCATTTACTTAGTTGGTTATTTTGCACATTAAACGGTAAATTAGTGTGCCAATTGATAATTCGGATAAACTTACCAATAAATGTGGAATTATTTGAGTTGACTAGTTCCACAGATGTAGCATCTTCCGGAATGGTCAGAAAAAGAATAAATTCTGCATGGACAGAAATAAAGTACGTCACAAGAGCTCTAAGTGTCAATGAGAAATACGGTGAAAAGAAGTTTTGCTTATAAAACTGTCTCATGTTTTTATTTTTTTTTAATTTTCTATCGATGCGGCCCTCTATACGACTTACTGATAGAAAAAATGTTTTGCGTGGAAGATCGGTTACGTTATAATATCAGGTACTGAAATAAAAAAAAAACTGCCGAAATAAATATCTTATGAAGTTGTATTAAATGCGCGAGAAAACTCCTCGAGCAATCCAAGTTTAATACAACATAATACTCGTAAAGCTCCTATGCTTCAAAACGTCTAAGAAAATTAGTACAATATGCAAATATTCTTCTCATTTTAACAGAGTAATGGCCGATATGTTTTGGAAGGGTACATGCATGTATGACATTTGCATGATCAAAGTCTTTTTAATGGCGGGTAGAGATTCCTTGAAGATTATCGTTCAGTATTAATGTTGCAGGTATTAATCTGCTGGCATGCATAAATAACGAGTTTCAATTTTTTTATGTAAGTTCAGGGAAGATTTGTGATTTCTATTCATAAATTCTACCATTATTTTCTCCTTGAAACTGTTGCAATTATTCCACTGAATTCAGCACCCCACCCCCTCCCTCCTGTTGTCATTTCTTAACTATGTCACTGCTTACGTTGCTCTTCCAAGTTCGTCTGAAAGGTCCCCGCTACCCGCTGGCACCCCGATCCGTCCCCACCGCAGACGCCGCACTTGTCGGTGGCCATGCCCGAGTACTGATAGCCATCACAGCCGAACTCGCGACACGCCCCCTGCACGCACAAGTGCGCGAAGGAGCCGTCGCTGGAACAGCGCGTGCCATCTTCGAAGAAGAGCCCTCTACGCTCGAAGATTCGCAAAGTCAGACCCGACGACTCTTCTATCTCGGCTTCACACCACAGTTCACAAAACTGGTCACCTGAAAAAAGTTTAAAATAGTTGTACTAAGTTATCTTACGCTCACTTATAAACTACTGAGAGGTTATTCAATCATTCTGGCTGTACCCTTCCTACTCAAAAGTATTGCAACATACATTATAACGCATGCATTTTGAGTTGAAGGGGTCTTTCTATAATAATGTCCTAATTAAGTTTATTACTGGAAAATAACAAATTATTTGAAAAAAAAACACCAATGGATATTATTGCTCCTTTCTCTTCCAAGGCGGAGAGATTTTCGAATTCAGGCGCACCCACGGCAGAGGGGCTGAAACATAAGATTTAATTTTTTTCGCCTCCCTATAGGGGCGGGGTGTTAATTCACATTAGCATATTAATTCGGTTTTATATATCACATTAAACGATTTTGATGGATTGGAAAGACTTCCAACAAACAGAAAAGGCCAATATGGTACTCTGACGCGGTCTCAGAAAGAAGACTTCATCCGGCGAAAAAGAAAACGCCTCCTATTTTTATGAGACAGTGGGACATTGGTAGGGAGGATACGCCCCGTATTTTAGACAAGACCTCTTAAAGTTATAATTTATTATTCTTTCTAAATTCTAAAGGCGGTTTACTGTTGCAAACATCGTATAATTTACTGTCATGCGACTTTTCAGTACATTGGATATAATGATGTGGAGAGAAGGCCATCATCTTTACTTAATTCCTCCTTACCACTGTCTTATGAAGATAGGAGGCACTTTCTTCTTTGCCGGATGTGGTCTTCTTTCTGAGACCGCGTCAGAGTAACATATTGGCATTTTTTATTTGTTGGAAGACTTTCCAATCCATCAAAACCGTTTAAGAGGAAATATGAAACCGTAATAATATGCTAATGTGAATTAACTCCCCATTACTATACAGGGAGGCGAAAAAAATTTTAATTTTATGTTCCAGCTCCTCTGCCGTAGATGCGCCTGCATTTGATAATTTCTCCGCCTTGGAGAAAAAAAGAGAAAGAATATTCAATGATTTTTCTTTAAATAATTTTTTTATTTTCCATTAATAAACTTCATTAGGACATCATTTTAGAAAGACCCCTTCAACTCAAAATGCATGCGTTATAGTGTATGTCGCAATACTTTTGAGTAGGGAGGGTACATTCTGTATTGAAATAATTTTGAAGATATAGCTACTTCCGAATATAAAATCAGATGCTTGATCCGTATATTTAATGACTCGAAAAAGGTCCAACTTACCAGGCTACGCTGGGTGACAGCAATATCATGGTTAACATCATTCAAAAAAATGTACTGAGTAGTTATTAATGCATGGAGATGATACAAATGACAAGGAAGGGATATTGTTGACAATAACATTGATAATACAACTGTCTGCGGAAAAAAAAATATGTGCAGGTACACCATTTGTTTCTGTTAACACCTTGACGATATACGTGTATATATATTGCTTACCCGTAATACACACACAATTTACGCAATTGTATTAGAGGACACACGAGATATCAAATTGACATTCAAGTGCCTACCCACCCCCACCCCCACCATCTACCCTCCACCCAACCCCACTGCCACACAGGAATTACACGTTTGAAATATTTACTCAGATCAAAAACATGAAAAAAAATGGTGAAAAGCGGATGAGATGACATTACTACTCTGCAACAGTTGTCGGGTTATAATTCCATTGTGAGATTGCATCATTTTGAAGGATTCCGACGCCTTTTTCGTGTCCCTTTGGGGATAATCTCATCTGACCTCTATTGGCAGACTCCTTCAAGGTGAAATATACCTTTACATTGTTGTGTCTTTTCTTAAACGCTTGCCAGACAGATCTTGTGAATATGTCTAATCTTGCACCGTTGTCTGGCTTCTTATTGCATTCTATGCTGATAGCAAGTTCGTGTGAATAAAAAACGGAGACAGAAAACCCAGGAAAGGTTTTGATCTGCAATTCTTTCTCTGTGCTTCATTGTTAACTTTACCATAGACACTCGCATGGAGAACCAAGTAGCATAGATTTTTTGTTGAACTGAAGTTGATGTGTTTCAGGCGATTCCGTACCAGAAATGTCAGACATTTTCACAAAGTTTCTTTCTGTTTGCTTTCAAATAATTGAGGAAGAAAGAACGGTTTCATGGTTCAAGCCAAGGCCATAAAATCACTTGACATTTGTAGTAATTGATCGCTTTTTAATGAAATACGAGAAAAATGTCGTACGGAATATCTGCATATTCCGAACTACACACAACATTTTTGCCCAGTATCTCAGTGAAAAGAGGAATTCACTGTAGCGAACCAATAATTTTGTACAATTTTTCTTCCACAATACTACAAAATAACTATCATCAATTTGGTAAAATACAGACAGAAAACTAAACTAACGTTGATAAAACGTGGAAATATGTAGGACGGAAACGATCATTGGCTCTAGTACAGTTTCATCGTACAATTAGGACAGACGTCAACCATGGTAAGGTGTTAATGTACAGTGTGTCCCCCAAAAATGGTCCAAACGGGAGAAAATTATTTCAGGTATGCAATTTTCTCAAAATGTAAGTGTATTTGGTATCATATCAAAGCAGAATAAATTTTCTTTCTGATAAAGTTAATCACATTTAATGTACGTTTATAAATCAAAAGTTATGATAACTTTTGTGCAGTCAAGCAAAATCACGTTTGTCCCACTTTTGTGTATTGGTCATAATGACAACTGAATTGGTACTAACAGAATTCAAAAAACTGAATTACAAAAATTAATAATAGAACAAATGACAAATGCATTTTGTCTTTCAATATGTTTATTAATGATTATTTAGTAAATTAAAAAAAAATCAAATACAAGTTACCCTTAATCGGCATGGAAATGATATCACACATGTTCATGTCTTTTGTATACCAGACAGCATTCACACTGACATCATGATATAATCCTTTTGTCAAAGTTATGTACTCCCTTTGTACTACAAATAATAGGAAATCAGAAATGTACAACCTGAAAGATATGTTCGTTCAGCTAAAATGAACAATTATACAATACTTTTTACACTCTTATTTGGGTTTCATTGTTAAGAACCTGCATGTGCATGTAAAGCATATACAGTATACTGGGACAAACACGATTTTGCGTTATTGTAGTAAATTCAATATATGTCAAGATTGACACTACAAAATGAAATGAAATAAATTGCACTGGAAAGTATGGTCGTTTAGCTTTATGACAATACCGAACTTGTTCAGGTTGTATATGATTTTCATATATTAAAAAAAATTATTTCCTATTGGACCATTTTTTCTGGGACATACTGTAGTAATGTACTGACCCTCTTCCAAGTTCTCGGTTGTCGATGTCCACGCTAGTTGGTCCGTTGTCGAATCTGAAGTGGTTGTGGCACACTGTTCGTCACGGAAACGGGAACTGAAATCTGACTAGTGGTCGCATAGCTACGCAAAGAAGAAGTAAAATGGAATGAATATTAGGAATACCTTTTGATTCATTGTCGCATGTTACTGCGTCAATGATACATTTCGACGCAGTTTTAGTATCAATAAACTGAAGAAATTTGTAGATTCTATTATTAGTCAGTAGTATTTGTGTGTTTTTGTGAGTGTTTGTTTTTGTGTGTCCTGTGTGATGTATGTCATGTGTGTGTGTTTATGTGTGTGTTTGTGTGTGTGGTGTGTGTTTTAGTATATGTATAGTTATATACTTAGTAGTATGTGTGTGTGTGTGTGTGCTGTGTGATGTGATTGTGTGTGTGTGTGTGTGTGTGTGTGTGTGTGTGTGTGTGTGTGTGTGTGTGTGTGTGATGTGTTTATGTGTGTGTTTTGTGTGTGTTTTGTGTGTGTTTTGCACGCACTGTATTCTTTCTTCCTTCTTACTGTGTAAGGCCTTTTCGTTATTACACATCGTATAAAATACAAGGTACAGCTAATAGAGGCAGCAAGATAATAACCATATTATTATTCCTTACACAGAGGAACGGTCTTGTATGTCATAAAATTAGTAGAGTCTTTTAGCAGTTATTTTTTACAACATTTCTGTACAAAATTAATATTGTAAAAGAGGGAAATTACGTGCATTTTAAGTTTTGTGGCTATCAAATTAGTAAGTTCAAAAAGAGTTGTGTTTATGAATTACTACATGTTTTCCATTACAGTTGTTAATAAAAAGTAGCATAAGCGTCTTCGTACACCACACGGACGCGTTGTAAATCGGTGTTTAGCATTTAAGTCCATGAGGCAAAGAACGTATTGAAGGAAATGTAATGTTTTGGACTACTGACAATTTAATGCTTAAAAATGACAGACCTGATTGTGATTTGAATACGATGTTTAGGCCTCTGCAGTAAAGTGTTTGCACAGCCGGCAACTCATGTGTAAATAAGTTAGGGCGAGTTTGAAGTTTATTTTTGCACTGTCGTGAAAATGCTCGGTCACGGCTTAAGAGTACAAACTTTCATTTGCGTCCCGTCTGTTTTTGCTACTGCTTGCTACTGTTGTTGTTGTTGTCTATACAGTGCGTATAAAAAAAAAGTAAGACACTCAGAAAAAAAATGTATTTACACAAAACTTCATGATCTAGAGATAATTTTTGATATGAAATATTTTACCTTGGACGCTGAAGCTATCTGATGACAACTGTTTGGTATTGTAGAGTATTTGCACGCATGAGTGATGGCACAAAACCCGCTTTTCGTGCAATCGGGCCAAAAATGCATTTGCGTCGCACAGAATTATGGCTCTCTATATTTAATGTTAATGCTTTACAGATCCGGTGCTGCAGAAGCTCGCACAGCCTGATGTTCACACAGGATTGAATCCTTGCAGCATGCCTTAGAAAAGAGCTAATATCCAATTTTTGTTGGCAAAAAATAGACTAAACAATGAGGCAATGATTTGCAGAAGAAACCGGCGCCCCTAAAAAGGAGCCAAAATGTCATGTTTCTTGCAAAGAATGAAGCTGTGATTGAAAGAAAACCTGGGCATTTTCTTGTTTTTGAGGAGGTGGGTGGTATGTATCGCTGAAATCATTGGGCTTCATTTTTGCTGTCATTTTAAATCCCTTAGCATGCTTCAGAGAAGAGCTAATACTCAATTCTGTGATGAAGAAGAAGACACAATAAATGGAATAATTCAAAATACAAACCCACCCGCCGACACCCTGAAAAAGAAGAAAATCCATTGTTTTTATTCACGAGTTTCATCTGAAAAACAATGACATTTTCTCTTTTCTATGGGGTAATATCTTGAATGCATTGTTCATTTTTGTCTTTTTTGTCCGAAAAAATAATATTAGCTCCTCTCTGGGCCATCGGCTGAGGATCAATCAATTGTGCACCATCTAGTCTGAGAGCTTCTGCAACACCGGTCTGTGAAGCTGTAAAACAATTGACTATAAGAACACAATTTCTGTGGGGCGGCTCTATCTGGCATGTGTTGTGGCCGATTGGACCGAAAAGCGGGTTGTGCTCACTTCATGGCGTGAAATAGCTTTTTTTTTCAATACCGAACAGTGTCATCAGAATAGCTTAGGCCGGCAAGGTAAAATATTCATAATCAAAATAATCTCAAAATACACGAAAAAAAAATAATAATTTTTTTGCTAAGTGTCTACTTTTTTTTGATACACAGTACTGTATAATGGGATATTCTTGGGAAATTGTGAACATGGTCATTAAGGTCAATTTATGTGTTAGATTATTCAACACTCCGGAGTTTTTCTTAACCATTTAACATTTTAGGCCGTACTTGTCGAGGATAAAATTGGCTAGACTATTTAGGGTAATGCAAGGTTAACGAACTTAAAAACCTAATAAAGATTGATGATTGGTTTCCTCGCGTTTCTAACATACATTTCAACGCTAAGATAACGCAAGGAGGTACTAATAACCTTCCTTGAAGTAACTGAAAACTAGAGTAGGAAACGCTAGAATAAATGACATCAACTCTATTTTTGCATTTTCAGGGTGTTTTAATTTTGTTCTTTTCTGTTAGCGACCCTTGGTGGGCAGATATCCTCCCTAATTTGTATTGTACGCAAATGGCGCGTCTAGTCCTGCATAGTAAACACAAAACGTCCGCAACTAATTGGCACAGACACGTCATAATTACGCACGTCCGACTTACACAGTAACAAAAGTGTAGAAAAAACAGCGGTCTCTGCAGGGTACATGGGTGCGCTCTGGGCCTTCCAAGAAACGAACACTAATTGCAAATTTAAGGCTTGGGGCAGGTAACTTTGAAAATAACAACTTTGACAATTCTAATATAGTTTTTCCATCAAACTTTCTTGTCAAAGAAAATAGTAAGGGTAGGCCGATTTAACCTTGCGTATTTGCACATACGCGCCAGCAACTGTCCTCTCCTTCACGAGTCTGTCGCCGTGCCATTCTTGGGCTCTGTACAAGAACAAAATCATTGCGTCATATATCAAAATCACGTCGTCTTTCCAGTTTTTCATAAGTTCTGCTTTGCGGTGTAGGTGATTATGTTTTTTCGGGAAGTGGCAATGAATTGTGTCTTCAAACAAACGTGCACATAGTACCTTACTTCAATCTTAAACTCAAATACCGCTGCCCGACAGCCGCTTACATTTCTAACCTCGAATTCTTTTGCTAAATAAATACAGATACAATAGCAATCGTGCAACAACTTGTGTCATGATTCAGTGACGGTGGCAATTTATGACTTTCATGTTATTCGAGTGTGCGCAAATCCATCTTTCAAATGTGGGGGGGGGCGGGGGGTGGACATCACATGCAGTGAGACCTGCTCAGAACTATATTTTGCCAGCACAAAATTTGTTTTAACCTGCCTAAATTTGGCCAGCCAAAACAATCTCCTGACAAGGCGGGGGGGGGGGGGTGTGGAACCAAATAAGCGCATATTTTGTCAGCGCAATTTTTTTTTTTTGATCGCGCAAAATTGCCAGCGCACACAATTTGCGACAAGGCGGGGGGGCGGGGGTGGGGGTCGGGGCCGGCGACGCAAAACCATATATTTTGTTTCAGCCAATTTTTTTAAAACTAAGCCAAATTGCCACGCCAGAACAATTTCTGACAAGCGCGGGGGGGGGGGGGGGGGACTGTGCCGTACCGAAGAACCATAATTTGCTCAGCGCAATTTTTTTTTTAAATGTGCCAAATTGGCAGGCCAAACTTTCTGACAAGCAGGGGGGGGGTGGCGGCACGACATAAAACATATTTTAGTCCACTTTCATAGCCAATGAATTGGGCCAGCCAACACTTCCTGGATCAAGCAGGGGGGAGGGGGTGAATGCGCCAAGCCAAAAACCATAATGTTTGCCAGCCAAAAAAAAGATAACTGTTCCAATAAATGAAAATTGCCCAGCCAAATCCAAATTCGTTGGTGGACATATTTGATTTGCTGTCGCCCCACCGCTTCAAATCGTGGGGGGACATGTCTCCTTGTCCGCACCTTTCAAAAAAAATGGGGGGGGGGACATGTTCCCCTGTCCGCCCTGGATTTTGCACCCATCGCATGCTTAATTGATTGCAGTCAGGTAAGACACGTCACATCCTAATCATAAGTATAACGTAAGTATCAATTTAAATTGAAATGTGATTTTGACACTTTTGAATATGTTTTATAAATTTTTGATTTGTTTTTCATATTAATTTTTCTTCTATAGCAGGGCAATGAAAAAGGCTATTCTGTCTAAGCTGTTTTATGATAAGTAATATTTCATAGGCGCAGTGTTCAGAGCGTGTCCCGTGATAAAGCTAACTCTGGAGTGAAGACATCGTGTGTGATCGTGGAGACGCAGGCTCTCCGCGATAGACGCCAACGGAACTTCCAACGGAGTCTAAGGCTACCCTCTAAAAAATTTACAGTGTACGTTGCTAAAAGACCGCCAGTGATCCCATCGGGGTTGGGGGGGGCACTCTGAAGGCTTACAAAAAGTGATACCTATGCTGCGCACGAAATCCGAAAATCGGGGGCTCTAGAACGGGCTTGAGCGAAAAATGGGGGTCTCCTGGATACTGCGAGCTAAGGCTCAGTAACCTCAAATAAACCATGCTCTGGAACTGCACTGGCTGGCGAGTTCCGCGCGACGGCCGTGCTTGAAATGGCAATTGCTGTGGCTTCGGCCGGCCGCGAAATCAAAGCGGACGGCATTTGGGGGTCCTCTGGAACTGGAAAAAAAAATCAAAATTTTCTGTGACTTCTGAAATTCTGGAGATGCTCTGGAACGCGAATTTGGAGCTGAAAATGGGGGTTCGCAAGCCGCGGCACATACGTATCGACACATTATCTAGTGCCTCGCCCCCCCCCCGGGAAGTACCTATGAACTAACATGAATATCGTGTTTAGAAGTGCCGGCTCTTTTGCCAAACGAAACCTTCCCTTGTCGATTAGTGACACGATCTGTGATTAGTTAGCAGTAGGGTCTCTTAAAACTGCATGTTGGAAAATGATTTCTTTTGTGTATGTCAGACAAAATCGGCTTCGGTTCCTGACAAACATTAATTATGTCGTTCAAACGTTTCGTTGTGTACTCATGAATTGACTGACAATGATTACTGGTGTGTAAGTGAAGTTCTAAGAAATTTATCACGTCATGCGCAATTCAAGAAGTGTCCAGCAATGCGATCTATATGAGAATGTTTAATCGGTTAGGACCATTTGTAATTTTTCTCCAATTGAACGATTCAATGAACACTC
>JZLH01S0635815.1:30451-41492 GCA_001188425.1 Eucidaris tribuloides | reverse complement strand
GAAATGGCATTTTCTCGTTTTGAGGAGGTGGTGGGTTGTATCTGAATCATTGCTTCATTTTTGCTTCATTTTAAATCCTTAGCATGCTCAGAGAAGAGCTAATATCAATTCTGTGATAAGAAAGACACAATAAAGCAATAATTCAAATACAAACCCACCCCCACCCCCTGAAAAAGAAGAAAATCCATTTTTTTTAATTCACAGTTCATCTTGAAAACATGACATTTTCTTCTTTTCTATGGGGGTATATCTGAATCATTGCTTCATTTTTGTCTTTTTTGTCAAAAAATAATATTAGCTCCTCTCTGGGCATGCTGAGGATTCAATCATTGTGCACATTAGTTGAGAGCTTCTGCAACACCGGTCTGTGAAGCTGTAAACATTGACTATAAGAACACAATTCTGTGCGCAACTGCATTTTTGGCCGATTGGACAAAAGCGGGTTGTGCTCACTCATGCGTGAAATACTTTCAATACCAACAGTGTCATCAGATAGCTTAGGCCCAAGGTAAAATATTCATATCAAAAATAATCTCAAAATAACGAAAAAAATTAATAATTTTTTTCTAAGTGTCTACTTTTTTGATACACACTGTATAATGGATATTCTTGGGGAATTGTACATGTCATTAGGCAATTATGTGTTAGATTATCAACTCCGGAGTTTTTCTACCATTTAACATTTTACTACTTGTGAGGATAAATTGGCTAGACTATTTAGGGTAATGCAGGTTAAAACTTAAAACCCTAATAAAGATTGCATGATTGGTTTCCCCGTTCTAACATACATTTCACGCTAAGTAACCAAGGAGGTATAATACCTCCTTGAAGTAACTGAAAACTAGAGTAGAAACGCAGAAATAAATGACATCACTCTATTTTTGCATTTTCAGGGTGTTTAATTTGTTTTTCTGTTAGCGACCTTGGTGCAAATCTCCCTATTGTATTGTACGCAATGGCGCGTCTAGTCCTGCATAGTAAACACAAAACGTCCAACTATGCACAGACAGTCATATTACGCACTCGATTACACAGTAACAAAAGTGTAGAAAAAACAGCGGTCCTGCAGGGTAATGGGTAGGCTCTGGCCTTCCAAGAAACGAACACAATTGCAAATTTAAGGCTTGGCAGGTACTTTAAATAACACTTTGACATTCTTAATATAGTTTCACAAACTTTCTTTCAAAGAAAATGTAAGGTAGCCGGATTTTACCTGCGTATTTGCACATCTGCGCCCACAACGGTCCCTCTCCCTTCACAGTCTGTCCCGCCATTCTGTGGTCTGTACAGACAAATCATTCATTATATCAAATCACTCGTCTTTCCAGTTTTTCATAAGTTTGCTTTTGCGGTGAGGTGATTATGTTTTCGGGAAGTGCAATGAATTGTGTCTTCAAACAACGTGCACAAGTACCTTTACTTCAAATCTTAACTCAAATACCCTGCCCCAGCCCTTACATTTAACTCGAATTCTTTGCTAATAAATACAATACAATACAATCGTGCACAATTGTGTCATGATTCAGTGACGGTGCAATTATGACTTTCATGTTATCAGTGGCGCAAATCCATTTTCAAATGTGGGGGGTGGGGGGGGGGGACATCACATGGGACATAGCTCAACTATATTTTGGCCACAGCCAAAATTTGTTTAATTACCACACACCTGGCCATTGCCAGTCCTAAAACAATATCCTGACGCGGGGGGGGGGGGGTGGACAAAACATATTTTTGTCAGGACTTTTTTTTTTGAATAGCCAATTGCCAGCCCACAATTTTAGGGCCCCACAATTTCGGACAGAGCGGGGGGGGGCCCGACCACCTTTTTGTCAGCCATTTTTTTTAATAGCCAAATTGCCAGCCACAATTTTCTGACTCGCGGGGGGGGGGGGGGACGTGCCGACCAAAACCTAATTTGTCAGCAATATAATATATATATAATAATGGCCAATTGCCAGCCAAACAAATTTCTATGACAGAGCAGGGGGGGGCGGGGGCGGCCGACGCAAAAAATATTTTGTCAGCCATACTTTCAGCCAAATTGCCAGCCAAACACTTCCTGACAAGCAGGGGAGGGGCGAATGGCCAACCAAACCATATTTTGCAAGCCAAAAAAAAAATAACTGCAAATAAATGAAAATGCCAAGCCAAATCAACAAATTCGCTTTGTGGAACATTGTGATATTGTGCCCCCACCTTCAAAATCGTGGGGGACATGTCCCCTGTCCCCCACCTTTAGGGCGCGCGGCGCGCGCCAATCGATCCTGCTCTCAGCGCATTTGCACCCATGCATGTTATTGTTGCAGTCAAGGCTAGCAACGTCAAACGCTAATCTAGTCTACGTAAGTATTCAAATTTTTAAATGAAATTGATTTTGACACTTTTGATATGTTTATCAATTTTTGATTTGTTTTCAATATTAATTTTCTTCCTTACGGGCATAACAAGCTAATTCTTCTAAGCTGTTTATGATGAAGTATAATTTTCACATAGGGCGTGTTCAGACGTGTCCGTGATAAAGCTAACTCTGAGTGAAAGATCGTCTGGTAATGATCGTGAAGACGCAGGCTCTCCGCGATACCGCAAACGGACTTCCAAACGGAGTTAACTACCTCTAAAAATTTACAGGTAATCTCGCTAACACAGACGCGCACGTGCACGCGCTCGGTGGGGGGGGGCATCGACTTACAAAGTGATACCTATGTGCCGACCGAAATCGAAATCGGGGGCGCTCTAGAACGGGCTTGAGCGAAAAAATGGGGTCTGCTGGAGACTGGAGCTAAGGCTTGCAGTAACGGTCAATACCATGCTCTGGAATGCCATGCTGGCGAAGTTCCGGCGCGGCCGTGCTGAATGGATGCTGTGGTCGGCGCGCCGCGATCCAGAAGCGGAACAGGCCAAATTTGCGGTCTCTGGAACTGGAAAAAAAATCAAATTTTTCTGTGACTTCGAATTGAGTGCTCTGGACAGGAAATTTGGGGCTGAAAGGGGGTCTCAAACCGGGCACCTACTATGCACCTTCCTCCTAATGCACCCCCCCCCCGGGGGGGGAAGTACCTATGAACTACATGAAGTATCCGTGTTAGAAGTGCCCTCTTTTGGGCCAAACCAACCTTCCCTTGTCATTAGTGACACGATCTGTGATTAGTTACAATAGGCCCTTAAACTGCATTTGGAAATGATTTCTTTTGTGTATGTAAGACCAAAATCGGCTTCTTCTGACAAAAATTAATTTGTCGTAAAAAGTTTCGTGTGTTCGAACGACTGACAATGATTACTGGTGTGTCAAGTGAGTTTAACAAATTATACAACATCATCGCACAAAAGTTCCAGCAATCCGGGTCTATTGAGAATGTTAATGGTTGGAGCCATTTTGTTTTCCCAATGTAAACGACAATGAAAACACCCGGTCTTTTCCGTGAGTTGGGTCATTAACGCAAGTCGCGCTCCAGTTCCTAAGGACCAGATCGGACAAGCTCCGTGGGGGCTGGTGCTAGCTTGGTGGTAAGTTTTTACAGCTTCTCATGTGGACGTGTGACCGTTTTAAAGGTTAAGCGCCCGTTTGATCATGCCTATTAGCACTGCCCATGATGTATTCAAATATAGCCTAGTGATGAAGCCAATTCTTGCTTGTTGATTAACAATTCGAAATAGTAATTTAACTTACTCTGGATTTGTGCAATACCGACGTCGTAGCCTCACCCCACCCCCACACGTCCGAGAACATGACCCCCACGTAGCCTCCCAGGCCGACCAACCGCCATGGACCTGTCTGTTGGGTTTCTCTTGGCACACGCCTCCCATACACCACTGAAAAAAATACGCAGACAGATATGTATGTAAAATAATAAGAAAACCAAAGCAGTGACCATTGACCCTTGACCTTTCAAGTAAAAAATTATAATCAGTTCATTGTTGCCTTATAATACAAACTTCACCCAAGTTATATTAAAATCCGACCAGTCGTTCGTAAGTTATCGTGGTAACGAGCCCAAATCAGACATGTTTACGCCCTGTCAACCTTTGACCAGTCAACTCAGACATCTAATCAGTTCATTGTTGCCTCATATTACATATTGGTCCTATTTACATCAAAATCCGACAAGCTGTTCTTAAGTTAATGCGGTAACGAGAACCAGTAAAGGAATCACGCACGCACGCACGCATGCACGCACGCACGGACGGACGGACGGACAACATGAAAATATGCCTCCGACAGCTTCGTTACAGAGGCGTACTGTAGAAAGGTGGAAATACATTTGATATAAAAAAAGAACAACTACTCATATCACCTCACCATATTATCTCCACAATCGGTCCCGTCAGCTGTAGCGACTCCTGTACGCTGGCACAGCCCGGTGGACAACCGACAGTACATTCGCGGGCATCGGTCCTGGCAAGTGATGAATGAAACAAATTTAAAATCTGCACAACAGTACAACTCATCGAGCGACGGGCTCCCACCTCATAAAAACTCCCCTGGAGTTTAAAAAAAAGTCTTACGCACTAAAACCCGACAAGTAAACGAGCAAGGGCCAATGAAAGTGGGGCCCTCCATTATTTAACCTGACAGAATCGTAACCCTTAAACCCCCATCCCACCCCAAGCGAAGCCCTTGTTCCAGGGGCGGCGCCAGGATAAAATTTTAGGGCGCGAAATCCGTCGAGAAAACTTTGCCGGACAAATTTTCCCCGGGAAATTTCCCCAGCTAAAGAGCTAGTGAAAACGCTAAAAGTGTTAAAATGTGTGTGTATGTGTTTATGGGAGGTTGGGGGGGGGGGGATTGTCCGATGGCGACGACGTCAACTTTGTCGGGCCAAAACATATCCTCACCAAAATACCAAGCCAAAACACAAAAATTGGGTGGGGGCGACGACGACGACGAATTAACCAATTTTCGGCCAAAATTATTGCTTCCCGCCAAATACAGAGACAAAACACAAAAACGTGCGGGGGGGGGGGTTGACGACGGCAAGATAGTAAAAATCTTAGGGGGAGAAATTTTGGAAAACAAAGTCCCCTAATACTCATTACTCTGAAAATAACAGGGGCGGCTGCCCCTGCCCTCCTTTGGCGCCGCCCCAGCTGCCCTGTTCCCATCTTCAAAACGCAGACAACTCCGTATTTTTACAATTTCCATTGGGACATTTTCAAACAAAAGTGGACATGAGGATGAAAGTTAAAACTTGCAAGAAATCAATAGGCTTCAATATTTTTTTAAACTAGATATTTTAGATGATAGTTTTCCATGAAAATTATATAAAATGATTTATCACATGTCGTAACACAGTGAATTTAGTACAAGGGTAATTAATGTTAATGCGGGTATTTTTGCATTTTGTCGTGTCACTCACGGCATGTAAGGGAGGACCATCTGCCACAGAGAGGGAATGGTTGATTGTATACGTATGTTAGATAGCAATTCTAATTATGCACATGTTTTAGGACTCATGGTACTCTTGAAGAACTACTTTGGTACAAATCCTACCATAACCGATAATGGTCAGACACCCATGTCCAAAATTTGTCGAGTCACTCACGCACCGTTTTTTAACCATTATTATTTGTCCAATTGTAGAATTCAAATCAAACTGGTAAAGCCACATACCAGTCCTACATTATACCTAATATGGTAGTCATCATCCATTCATAACCTCCTAGTGGGAAGATATGAGCCCTTAAGACTCTCAAATTGTCGAAAATGATTGTTTGAAAATGACCATTGATAAACAAATACAATCACCGTTTCTGATTAAAACGGCAACAACAACAAAACATTGATCTAGTACTTGCTTGAACTCCGTAGATGGTCAGTCCAGCCTCTGTGCAGGCCCCGGGGAAGATGGGTAGATACATCCGACACTGTCTGTCGGCGTCGTAAATCTCACCGGGCAATGTTTCCGAGTTGTAGTCCATAATCTGACTCGGTGTGTCATCCAAACACGTCACCAAAGTATTGCTGTATAAATATTGGAAGTTTGAAATATATACATTGGAACACTTCGAAATAGTCTGCTTAAAGTGGTGTTAATTTGTAACCATAAGTTTTATAACAATGAATATGTACATGTATATTCATCATGCGTTCATGTTACACCTGCTCAGGACTGGACCTTGCAATGGAATTGTTGTTGTTGTTGTTGCTGCTGCTGCTGTTATTGCTGCTGCTGTCGTTGTTGTTGTTGTTGTTGTTGTTGTTGTTGTTGTTGTCGTTGTTGTTGGGTTTTTTTACTAGCCCGTCGGGTAGAATACTTTGAAATTTACCTGCCCGAAAGAAATTTTACCTGCCCAAATATTGACATAACTCTCTCCAAAAAAAAATTACCCACCAGCGGTCAGATCACTTTCATGTTTTAACTCTGTGACAATCCTTAATTCCGTTTTCATTTTTGAGTATGTTAATTGTAGGACATTTCTAAATTGTATTAATGAATGGGTTACAACTGACTCTCCTCATTTAACCCTTTACCCATGAGATTCCTACACTAATTACATGACACACCGTGAATGAAATTAATGTATAATTGTAATGGCATTTTATAATGCGCCGAAGTCCACCGTAATAGGTGCTCATGGAGTAGATACATGTACATGAAATTACACAAGAAATATAACACACTAACATGTAGAACGTGGTTATAGTTCAAAGCTGTTTCCATGAGCTAAGTTGTCAAAACGGATTTTAAATTTAATTGTGGGTAGTCAATTTTGTAATCATTTTTTACGGTAATTTGTTCCACAGATGTAGTCTAGCAGATGAAAATATTGAGATGTTTGAAAGATTGAAAGGGTCATTCGCTCCCTAACCATATTTATTCATCATCTAAATTTTACCTGAGAAAGGCGTCCAGTTGAAGCTTACTGCACTCCGACCACAGGAACGATCCTGTTCCGCTAATCCTACTCGAGGACATGATGTTGGTTCCGTGTGCACAGCCTACGTCTCGGTCGTGCAACATTCCCAGCCTGGAGAGATGAGAAATTCTTGAAGGTCATAATTTTGCGACGAAATTAAAGTGGAATGAAACCCAGACACATTTCTGCATTCAGAGATTACAGAACAATACAAGAAGGAAATTAGTGAAAGTTTGAACAAATTTGGTTGAACGGTTCAAGAGTTATGTTTGTTCAAAGTTTATTTGATCCTTGTTATGGAGGATTGTTAAATTGGCAACTCTGCAAATTATTGAAAATTTGTGTACAAATCCAATGGAACGTTCTCCACACTTTCATCTGAAAAATGGGTAGAGTTGCCAATTTAAGGATCCTCCATAACAAGGATTAAATAAACTTTGAAAAATCATAACTCTTGAACCGTTCAACCAAATTTGCTCAAACTTTCGCTATTTTCCATCTTGTATTGTTCTGTTCTCTCTGAATTCAGTAAGATGTCTGGGTTTCATTCCCCTTTAACTTTCGTCTGTCCTTTCAATCCAAAATCAACTGTCGTCTGTGGTTTCGTTAGTAATTTCGTGACGAAATTAACTTGCGACGGTGATTTCATGACAAAATTTAAATTGGTGACTGAATTGCGACGGAATAGAATGTAAAGACTGATTTGGTCACAAAATCGAATGGTGTAAATGGTTGTTTTCTTCTGATTTTGTGACAAAACCAATGCATGTTGTACATGCAAACTCTACATTGTTACTCACGTCTATAAATACTCCTGGAAGTGCCCACTCAGAAATAAGGCAACCCTAGGCTTTTATGGGTTATCTATCCTTGGTGATTTCTATCGAAATGAAATCAGATTAAAGGAAAGGGAAGGAAATAAGATGAAATAAAATGAAATAAGATGAGATGTAATGAGATAAAATAAAATGAAATGAAGGGACAGGGAATAACATGAAAGGAAAGGAAACGAAATGAAAATAAAAGAAATGAAAAGAAAAAAGATGAGATGAGATAAAATGAAATGAAATGAAGTAAAGGAAGTGAAGGGAAAAGAGATGAAATAAAATGAAATGAGATGAAATGAAATGAAACGAAACGAAACGAAACGAAACGAAACGAAATGACATGACATGACATGACATGACATGACATGACATGACATGACATGACATGAAGTGAAGTGAAGTGAAATCAAATCAAATGAAACGAGATGAAATGAAATGAAACGAAACGAAACGAAACGAAACGAAACGAAATGACATGACATGACATGACATGACATGACATGACATGACATGACATGACATGAAGTGAAGTGAAGTGAAATCAAATCAAATGAGAAACGAAACGAAATGACATGACATGACATGACATGAAGTGAAATGAAATGAAATGAAATGAAATGAGATGAAATGAAATGAAATGAAATGAAATGAAACGAAATGAAATGAAATGAAATGAAATGAAATGACATGAAGTGAAGTGAAGTGAAGTGAAATGAAATCAAATGAAACGAAACGAAATGACATGACATGACATGGCATGAAGTGAAATGAATTGAAATGAAATGAAATGAGATGAGATGAAATGAAACAAAATAAAATTAACTCTTTTCGTGCCAAAGTCGCAGATCTGCACCAATAAATACACGTAAAGTCCATAGAGGTTCAAATCCTCTGGCATGTTAAGAGTTAAAATAGGTGAAATGACGTGAAATGAAATGAACTGAAATGGAATGAAATGACATGACATGAAATGAAATGAAAGAAATGAGATGAGATGAAATGAAACGAAATGAGATGAAATGAAACGAAATGAAATTAAATGAAGTGAAATGACGTGAAATGAGATGAGATGAAATGAAACGAAATGAGATGAAATGAAACGAAATGAAATTAAATGAAGTGAAATGACGTGAAAGGAAATGGAATGGAATGAAATGAGATGCAATGAAATGAAATGAAATGAGATGAAATAAAATGAAATGAAGTGAAAGGAAGTAAAAGAAATGACATGAAATTAAATGAAATTGAATTAAATGTAAAGAAGTAAAATGAAGTGGAAAGAAATGACATGAGTTGAAATAAAATGAAATGATGAAATGAAACGAAATGAAATGAAATGAAATGAAATGAAATGAAGTGAAATGAAGTGAAATGAAATGAGATGAGATGAAATGAGATGAAATGAAATAAAATGAAATGAAATGAGATGGAATAGAATGAAATGAGATGAAATGAAATGAAGTGAAAGGAAGTAAAAGGAAATGACATGAAATTAAATGAAATTAATTTAAATTAAATGTAAAGAAGTGAAATTGAGTGGAAAGAAATGACATGAGTTAAAATAAAATGAAATGAGATGAAATGAAACGAAATGAAAATGAGATGAAATGAGATGAGATGAAATGAAATGAAATAAGATGGAATAGAATGAAATGAGATGAAATAAAATGAGATGAGATGAAATGAAATGAAATAAGATGGAATAGAATGAAATGAGATGAAATAAAATGAAAGGAAGTGAAAGGAAGTAAAAGGAAATGATGAAATGGAATTAAATGTAAAAAAGTTAAATGAAGTGGAAAGAAATGATATGAGTTGAAATAAAATGAAATGAGATGAAATGAAACGAAATGAAGTGAAATGAAATGAGATGAAATGAAATGAAATGAAATGAAATGGAATGAACGAAACGAAATGAAATAGAAATGAAATGAAACAAAAGGAACGAAACAACTCACGTGTGGCCTAATTCGTGGGCGATGACGAGTCCGGTCGAAGGTCCATTGTCTTGATTGAGGGCGCACTGACGAGTGAGTGAACATGCCCCTCCAAAAAAGGCAATGCCAAGTAAGTACTTGTTTCGCTGCAGTTCGATGTCATTTCTGGATAAAACAAATTCGAGAGATATGTTTTATCATTAAATGAAAGGGATTATTCAGAGAGTTGAAAATACGATGTAATAGATTTTTCATTTGTCTCTCTCTGTATTTTAGATCGCAACTGCTGATCTATGATTCTAACAAACATGTCAGAAAAAATGAACCAGGTTTCGAACCCGCATCTACAGCTATCCGGATTGCGACAATACCACTAGGCCATCACTGGTTGCCGGCATTGACACGACGACCGAGGAACAAATACCAAAGTTCACAATTCTGACATTGTTATGTTAAATAGTCCAAGACGGACTTTTTTTATTATTATTATTAAATGAAAGGGATTATTCAGAGAGGTGAAAATACGATGTAATAGATTTCTCATTTGTCTCTCTCTGTATTTTAGATCGCAACTGCTGATCTCTGAATAACCCCTTTCATTTAATAATAATAATAATACAAATGTCCGCCTTTGTTGTTACTTTATTAGGTCTTACTACTTTCATAATAGTCCAAGAGCACAAGATAATTTTGATAACATTATACCATTATACCGTCAGGTGAACCAAATGGTGCAACATTTGCCGCGGTGAGTACTATGACATACCTGCCAACCAGTACGATTTTTCCAGGGCAGTTCTGTCTTTATTACAGTTACTAGGCGGTGCCTTCAACAACAAAAAACGTTGATTAATTACACAAATAATGCACATTAGCGAGGTCGTTAGTAAAAACTATTGACCGCGAGGTAACTTTCTAAAAATCTGAAACACACGAGGCTGAAAGCCGAGTGTGTTTTGGATTTTTATAAAGTTACCGAGGGTCAATAGTTTTACTCACGACCGAACACGTAATGTGCATTATTTGTTTTATAAAATGGTTTCAAAAATCTGAGTAAAAACTAATGCCCACTCGCATAACACACAGGATCAACATGACCATTTTATAAAATAAGAATAGGACATGAATGACCAACATTAATTAAACCAAACGCCTTGGTTAGTACAGTGATTTTAATACAATGCCCAAATTGTAATGGAAATGACGTGTTTACATTTACTGGTGAGTGTCGGAACAAAACGTATGTTTTATTCATGTTTTTTTCTCATAAGAAAACCTTTGTTTAGCTGTTTCAAATATTGTTCTCATTCGCACTCTAATTTCATTTTTTTAATTATGTAAACTTTTTTTTTGTTTACCGTACCGCCTAATAACTTTAATAATCAAAACTGCCCAGAAAAGTCATACTGGTGGGCAGGTATG
>JZLH01S0635812.1:0-12707 GCA_001188425.1 Eucidaris tribuloides | reverse complement strand
AAATTGACTGCAGAACTTTTAAATATTGCAACAAACTATTAATGTGGGTGACGTTTATTTTACCTGCCTTTGTAAAAGTTTTGACCCTAAAATTTGTCAAAAATGGAAATTGACTGCAGAACTTAAATATTGCACAAAACTATAACTGTGGGTGACGTTTTTTTTACATGCTTGTAAAGAGTTTTGCCCCTAAAATTGTCAAAAATGGAAAATTGACTGCGAGAACTTTAAATATTGCAACAAAACTATAATGTGGGTGACGTTTAGTTTACATGCTTTATAAAGAGTAACTCAAAGCAATTCTTATGACACCTCATTTGTTATTTTTAACCAATTACGACGGATTTTACAAGAATTTTTGTGAAGCCTTGCAAATACTGATATTTCAGAAAATCTACCATGCGCTAACATGATGAAGTGGACAAGTCGCTTATTTTAGTTCTCAGCGAGTGGCGTCGATCTTTTGCCTGTAGATACACACAGAAATCACACCGCGTGCGAAAGATCTCTCCACAGCTCACTACATACTGAGGTTAGCGCACAATATTTGACGATCAGTTTGAAAATTGTGTACTTCAACGGAATTAGTATTGGTGTTCATAATAGTGGAGCAGATAACTGAAAAATCGTTCAAATTGTGATAAAAGCATGAAAATTGGCATGTAGAGTCATTTTGGCCCAACTATTACGAAAAGTACGCGAGCCACGCGAAATTCCAAAATGGCGGCCATTTTTTCGTAATTATTCAAAATGGCCGCCAGAATGAGTATTTCCATTATAAAAATGCATCCCCTTGGCCAATTTCGATGATTTTTGTGCCAAAATATATATGTTTTGTATCACGTTAAATCCAAAAAGAATAATATCAGACACCATAATCACTTCTTTCTATCATTTACAACGAAAAATGCATAAAAGTATGACTTTTCAAGTACAGAAATGTTTATTGAGTACAATTCCGCCCAAAAGTGGGAAAGCCGTTATATTCAACCAATAGATCTTTTAAATGTTGTATGCAAGTAGTAAAGGAACCTGTTGTAAGAACCAACTAGAGTAGTTTGACTTAGCACAGTCGATGGGTATGCCTCTGCAAACCGCACTCCCACACAATCTGGCAGAAATCGAAAAGCCACATGTGTACCCAATCTGATCATTCATTCTAAAGAGTTACCATGACAACAAGACTTTCAGCATGTAAAGAAGGTCCTGTGACTCTTGACCTTTGACCTTTCAACTCCGAAATTTAGGTAATCAATTGGTTCTTCATACTACTACTTCGACAAGTTACAACAAAATCTGATAAGCCTAATTTCTTAAGTTATCATGGTAACGAGCTCAAATCAGCCATTTTGAAGCCCCGTGACCTTTGACCTGTGACGCTTCAACTCCTCAAACTCAATATTTTTATCAGTGACTCATAGTACACATTTGACCAAAGTTACATTGAAATCCCATACGCCGTTCTTGAGTTTAATATTGTGGTAACAAGTTAAAATCAGATATAAAGGCCTTGTGACTTTTGACCTTTGAACTTCTAACTGGCTCCAAAACCTAATAACTTCATCGGTGCCTCATTTTACATGCTTGGCCCATGCTTGACCAAAGTTAAACCATTCTTGAGTTATGGCAGTAATGAACCAAATTAGACATGTATTAGGCTCTGTGTCCTTTGGACTTCTGACCTTTCAACTTAAAAATCAGATCAGTTCATCTATGCGTTATAGGTTATACATGTAACTCACCCCAGTTTAATTAAAATCTAATCACTAGTTCTTGAGATATCGCGGAAACTAGAACCGGCAATGGATCCACTGACGGATATCCCGAAAACAAGATGTCTCCGGCTGCTTTTAGTTCTAAAAATATGTTATTTAACAATATCTAAGTCATTTTGCGATTTTGATGAGAAGTATGGACACTAGCAAACAAAACTGGGAGTTTAACAGAAATGCCAACTTCTAAGCATCATATTAACAATTGTACAATAATGGAAATGAGTAATATTTGCATCTACTACATGGGCTTGCTAATGCAAAGTAAGTACAAATGTAAGTAAAAACATCAGTTTGGTAGGATTCCTTAGTTCCTTTGTTTACCAATTTATTCTCGGGAGTTATAAAAAAAACTAATGAAAGAAATTACTTCTGGTTTTGTGTCGCAACTGTACAAACACTGACAAGTTGTCACAAAAGATTAACAGTCATTTCATTTAGAAATGTGTAATTTCTTAGAATTACATTCCGTTTAAGTCGACAGTTTTCTGTCAATAGTTCTTTGTTTTATTTACAATCAGAGAATTAACAGGTGAAATTCTTTGTAGACGCACAAACACAATATTCCCATAAATCTGAATGTGTGTTTTAAATCTTTTAGGAGTGTATTTCCAGCGTCAATTAGATTGCTTTGTTTCATAATTATTGAAATGTTCCGAAATATATATTTTTGTGGCATATTTTCATAAGCAACTATAATCATGATAATGCTTGCTGGTGACCCAACGTATACTCCGCCCGGTCCTAGTTCTCATATAAACACTATAGAAACTTACTCACATAGTTGGGTGAATTTAGGGTTCTATATTATTGTAAAAGAGGCCATTACAAATTATATAATGATTTACACTGAACCAGAATACATGATGGATTGAGTTTATTACCAAGAGTAATTTGTCTTCTACCCCTTCCCCAAAATGAATTGTTTTCGCCTTCAAAGCCACTCGCTGGCTGCGCTCGCTCCCAGAGATATCTCTGTAACTCACTTTGAACCAGCTATGCAATATTGCATCCCGTAGGCCTATTCACATTTATCAAATGAGGGGGTCGGTGGAATATAGTGCTAACCCACAAAGTGTCATTTTGAGATAATCGATTTTTAAATTGTGAAAAAATCCATAAATCACGGTCTTTGGACAGGTGTCTTGAAATTTGGTCAAATGAAAGAGTAAACATCAAAGATGACCCTCTGTGAATATGGGGAACGAAGATTAAGATAAAGTTGTACATTTTATGTCATTTCTGACATAAAATCAGTTAGCACTATATTTCTCCTGAAATTAATACACGCGTAATCCCATATGAAATTTTGTCATTCATTAAGTTTAAGTTTTATTTACACAACTACTACTTTATTGAATGAGTTGGATTTTTGGGATACTTCTAAACATAAATTTCCACAAAACAACAAAAAACATTTTTTTTTTTGCTTTTCAGCATGAAAATGGTGCTAAGCCACAGGTGAAAAAGGTGAAAAAATGCTTTAAAATTTGCAATAAGAAGACTTATTATATATTACGACTGAAGTCAATTCGTACAAATCTGATAAATCTTTTTGTTTTTACCAGCTACCTGTATTTCATACCGAAATTGTAGAAATTGCCAAAAAACATGTCACTCTGAAATTTAGGATGAATATAGTGCTAACCCACAAGGCACAAACATATTGAAAATATCTTGAAATTGTGGCTTAGTACTATATTGTTGATACCTTTTTTCCCCTATGTCCATCTTTATTGACCATCTTATTGGTCGAATTCAAATATTATATTTTTACAAAAGGTAGAGTGGTGGATAGGATCATGAAAATGTGTTCTCAATTTTCACAAAGTGAGGGTTAGCACTATATTCCACTGACCCCCTCAAATTCAAACAATTTTATGTAGAAATTTCTCCTCCAAAATCCATTACCCGTGTGACATACATTTTGTGTATGCAACATTTTGCATTCCTGTAAAATTAAATTCAGTTTCGTCACCGGGTGCCCTATTATAATTTCAAATCGAAAAGAGGGTTATATAACTTCATTTATCACTTACATAATTCCATTTGTCCTTACAATGCAAATTAATTCGAATTACTTTGAAAAAAAAAATATTTCACAAAACGCGTTTGTCTTCTTGAAGATTCAAAGTTTCCCATATCGTTTGCTTCTTGCAATCACTCACGGAATTGCTTTTTACTCAGTTATGACTTGCATGGAAATGCAATTTTTATAAAAATAAATATGAAAATGGTGATTTTGTTACATTTTGATACAAAAAGTTGCCAAACAAACCCTTTCGTTTTCAATAGACCTACTGTATGCTTGTCGTATTCGCAGGCGCTTAAAAATCCACCATCTAAAAATATATAATTTCGAATTAGTGATTGGATGCCACCCCCCGCCCATGAGTTGACCCACTGCACTACTGTGCCCTGGTTGTGCTAAAAATTCACTCTCTTTACATCTTGAGGCACATTTTGTACACATAAGATGTGGAGCAATACATACTCCGTCACACACAGACAGTTTTGTGTGCTTCCCTCAAGCCCATGATCCAACACAGTTTACCGGGTTGTGGCTGATGCTGTGCACTTGCAACTTCTTGGAGATATAATTCACAAGACATAGTGCAAGGAGTCATCCAGTGGATGTGTTGGTCTTCTCAAACAACAGGTGTCGCCTATAACCATAACACAAAAAACCTACACCCCAAACCACTATATATGGCCAACTTTCGAGTATCGGTGATATAAAAAATTAATTACATTGTGTGTTGTATTTGTTTATTCCAGTTTCTTTATTTTCTTAATTATTAATAAATGAATTCATTAAGTCGTTCTTTATTATGTATTTATTAACTTATTCATTTAATTATTTATTTATTTATGTATTTATGTATGTATGTATGTATATGTATGTATTTATTTATTTATTTAAGTTCAAGTTCAAGTTCAAGTTCAGTTTTATTGATTCCATTCGTATTTACAGTAAAAACAATACCGATCATATTTACAGTAACACGAGAATAAAAAGAAACACATTGAGCACGACAAAACACAAATTACGATAAGAATGATGACATGTACAAGATTAGAATTGTACTACATAACTAGTAAATACATTAATGGAATCAGGGTAATTGTAAAAAACCATTAGCGGTTCTGTCGAGACAATTACCCTAATTTAACAACGGAAGTGAGAAATTTAAATCATGTATGAAAAGTATGTCATACAATAATAAGTACATGATGGAAAACGGATAAAGACAATTACAAACACATAAAAACAAGAAACAAAAAACGAAACAAAACAAAAAAACAAACAAACAAGGAGGGTGGAAATTTATGTTTCGACTAACAAATATTGCTTCAGCTTCCTCTTGAAAATATTTAAAGATGAACAGGTTATAATTTCATCAGGGAGAGAATTCCAGATAACAGGGGCTGTATATTTGAATGAGAATGAAACATAAGTTCTATTACACGGCCATAAATGATATTTAAACTGATTTCTGGTATTATAAGTGTGAACAAATTTATTTTGAATAATCATGTTGGAGAGTGTTACAGGAAGAAGATTTTTGGAATGCTTATAAAGCAATATTGCAATATTATATTTGTTCAATTGATAAATGTTAAGTATTCTTAAATTCTCAAATAACGGTTTAGTATGTTCAAGTGGGTCAGAAAAAGTGCATATTCTTATTATTCTTTTCTGTAATCTGAATATTAAATTAAGTTTAGTAGGATGAGTATTGGCCCAGACAGCATTACAATAAGTAAGGTACGGTAAAATGAGAGTATTATACAATGTAATCAGAACTGATTGCGGTACAATGTGACACAGTTTTCTGATGACACCTATATTCTTAGATAATTTATTAGTTATATACAAAATATGGTTTTGCCAAGATAAGTGTTCATCGATCAGAACTCCAAGAAATTTTGTAACATCAACTCGTTTTAAATTAACATCATTAATTTTTAATAACATATCGTTTAAGAAATTCACTGACACATGATTTTGTTTGTTGTGAAAATACATATAATTAGATTTGTTAACATTAATCAATAACTTGTTAGAATTAAACCAATCGGACACATTTTGAAGTTGTACGTTTAATAAATTTGGTAAAGAGGATATATCATCAGTTGATAAAAGAATATTGGTGTCATCAGCAAATATTACAAATTTCAACACATTGGAACAATTAGGTAAATCATTAATAAATAATAAAAACAGAAGTGGCCCTAAAATCGACCCCTGGGGGACACCACATGTGATTTTTTTCGGATTAGATAAAACACCATTGAATGATACATATTGCGACCGGTTACATAAATAATTGCGGAACCATTTGAGTTGTATTCCCCTAACCCCATAATATTGTAATTTATTAAGTAAGATTTCATGGTCGATAGAGTCAAAAGCTTTGCTCAGGTCAAAAAAACTCCTACGGTATGTAACTTTTTGCTTAATGTAAGTCGATAAGGGCCATTTCTGTTGAAACATTTTTACAGAAACCATACTGACAAGGATTCAAGAGATTACTTTCATCAATAAACGAATATAAACGATTATAAACAAGTTTTTCTAAGATTTTAGAGAAGAAGGGGAGGATGGATATTGGCCGATAGTTTGAGACACTATGGCGATCATTGTTTTTGTATACGGGGATTACTTTGGCTATTTTTAATTTGGATGGGACAATACCAGTTGTTAATGAGGCATTGAAAATGTAACTTAAAGGTTTTACTATATAATAAATAATCTTTTTAATAACACAGGGATTAATTTCATCAACACCACTACTATTAGAAGTTTTGAAATTCTTCACAATATTTAAAATTTCATCTTCAGTGACAGGTTTGAAATATACAGATTTTACAACTGGTCTTGGTAGGAAATTCACATGATTTAAATTATTATTTTCGGATATTGAATTACGTATAGATGGTCCAATATTTACAAAATAGTCATTAAAATGATTAGCTATATGATTGGAATCATAAACATCATTATCATTCACACGTATATATGAGGGTAAAGACTTACGAGATTTACATAATAAATTATTAATGATGTTCCAAGTCTTTTTCATATTGCCTTTATTAACATTAAACTGATTCATGTAATACCATTTACGAACTTGTCTTATTTGATGATTAACTTGATTACGAAAAGATTTATAAGTATTTTGGTTATTTATAGTTGGATTTAAACAAAATTTCTTAAATAGCTTATTTTTATGTTTGATTTTACGTTACAATTCAGGTTTAATCCAGGGTTTTTTAATATTATTTTTTTCTCTTTTTAGATGTTAATAAAATATTTTTGTTGTAATAAGATAAAAAATTTGTCCACAAAATGATTATATCCTATATCAGGGTCCGTAGAATTCAAAAGTCCAAAAGTCCAAACAGAGGGAATTAATGGTATTATCATTTATTTCTCTTATACTGTATGACGAGCTCCGTTTTTCATGGAATTGATTTTGGGTTACTTGGAAAATTGGAAAATGATCAGATATGTCATTGAAAAATAGACCTGATGTAACATTAGAATCAAAATTATTAGTTAAAATATTGTCAATAATAGAAAAAGAATGCGAGGTAACTCTAGTTGGTTTATCTATAAGTGGAAGAAAAGAACGCACTTGGATTTCACTCAAAAATTCACTTACATGGGTACTTGAATACTTCAAAAGATCAATGTTAAAATCTCCCATAATGTAGACTTTCTTGTTTTCAATGTTTAATTTATCGATAACAGTAACAAACGAGTGTATAAAATCATTCAAGTTGGATTGTGGTTTCCTATACATAATACCAATTATAATATTTTTGCTGTTCGGAACAGTAATTTCAATAAAAAGAGATTCATATTCACTCAAAGGTGCCGATACATCTTCCCTTATCTTAAAATTGAGATTATTTGCAATTAGGGGACCAACCCCACCCCCTCTTCCATGAGCACGGTCAGAATGTAAAAAAGAGTATCCATTAATATCATACAATATTGGTGTGTGTGACTGGATCCAGGTTTCAGAAAAACCATATACTGAAAAATTAAAAGAAAGAGTACTTATGAAATCTGATATTGCATTAAAATTTTTGTGTAAACTTCGAGCATTAAAATGTAACATACTGAAACTATTATTATTATTGCAACATTCATATTCAGAGATAAATTCATCTTCAAGGTAGTATTTACACTGTATAGAATCGTTAACATCAAGATTCATTTCATCATTCAAAATACAATAATCAGGGATATTTTGTGAAATATTAAATATATTGTTCAATTGGATAATGTTGGCTGCAGATGGTTTCTTACAAAATAATTCACAAAATTCTATATCATCTAAATTATGGAATGGGAAAATAGTTTTAATACATGATAAACAGATTGGATTCACAGAATCATTCTCGAGTAATTCAGTTTTGCAACAGGATGAACAGTAAACATGATTGCAAACAGAGCTATTTACCACCTGACAGTTACAGCTAACATAAAACATAGAAATGCACAAAAAAGAACACACAAAGACAAAGCAAATATTGATGAGTAAAAAATGCAGGTATTATGATACTAATGTATATATGATAAGCAGATCAGACGAACAGAATCTGAGCAATAGTCCACCACAAATTTACAGTTTGCCCAGTACATAAGAGTATCAGTAAACATAGAAAAAAGAATAGTGAAATAATCAATAAGTAATATGAAACTAAAATATACTTACATTCAACAAAAGTGACAAAAGGCTCAGAACGATAACAATATAGTATCCGTGAAATAAGATAATAAATTATCGGAAACACTGGTTAACACCAACCAGAAGAGTTCTGCCATAAGTTTCTCACAATTTATTAATGGTTTCTTTTTGACAATCACGAGTGACTTTGAGTAGAGCTTGATTTGCCTTAGTAAGGTCCTCTTGAATTGATTTCCTCATCCCAGTAAGCTTACGTCGATTCGTGAGGACCAGTTGGCGCTTTGGATAGGATCGAAATTTGACTATGATTGGTCGTGGCTTACCAGTAGGAGATGCAGGTTTGGGGTCCAATTCTGTGGCTTCGATCGATGTCATCTTTGGTGATTTGAACTCCGAGGGTCTCAGTTGCCATTTTGGTGACTACGTCATCCGTATTCTCATGTGCAGTTTCCTCAAAACCAAACAATCTGAGGCAATTACGGCGGGAGTATTGTTCTTGTTGGTTTAATTGGTTGATTCGCGATACGCGGGATCACCATACGATTTGTTGCGTCAGAATCTTTTCTTCTTCTTTTTTTTTTTTTTTCATGATTTCTTTCTGGTCATTTCTTGTGTTCAAGATATTCATTAAGCCATCATCATTATCTTGTAACTTAACATAGTTATGTCCACGTGTAACAACACTCAACACACAATTTTACAATGTCAGTGTGGTCACTTGCCCGTGACGCATCTATGACGTCATTAGTACAAAGCTAGAGTTAACCTATATTTGCAATATCTCGAGCGGCGCGTTGAATAAACAACAAACTTGGCAAGGGTCAAGTTCAGGTCATGGGTCATCTTTTGTCCAAACACGTAGCGCGCGCGGCGTCTTCACATGCGTGTACGCGGCCGTCAAATAATAAAACCGCTCCAAATGACTTCTTTATTAACAGTACTATATGTTCAGGTCATTTGAGCATTTAATGTGCGCGGCGCGTACGCGCACGTTTTTTTCGCCGCGCACCCCTTTCCCGCGAAAAACGTTATTTTTTTCGATGGATTTAGATGTCTGACTGAATTCTACATCGTTTAGAACCCTTTTCGACCATCAGACCAGAATATTGCTTATATGCCCAAAAATTTAAATGCGCGCGGCATTGCGCGCGTATGAAAGATGGGCATTCTTAAATCACTGATAACTCTCTAGAATTAACGGTGACCCCTACTTTTTATTGCGTTATTCTGATAGCCTATGATTGCGTAGTAAGGTGTTCAGATATCACTTTCTATGACAAAGTGTTGTGACGTTCATCTATGACGTCACAAAGAAAAATCGTGTTTTGCGCATATCTTCATGACTGTGAGTAGAGTGTGATAACTAAACGTGTACACAGTAACTTCAGGTCAAAAGGTCATCACTGGTGCCTCATATATGCGTGCGGGAGTCACGACGAACGCGTACGCGTACGTTTAAGTATTAAGTCTTAAATCAGTCATTTTTCTCGAGAATAAACGATGATCCCCCTACCCTTGTATTGCTCATTCTGATAGCTTATGATCCGTGATAACATGCAGACATTTACTTTACATGAAGAATACTTATGACGTCATCTGAGACGGTCACCAGAAAATGTTATTCGCGCCATACTTCATGACTGGATTCGAGTAAGATAATCAAAGTTGGTACACATAACTTCAGGTCAAAGGTTCATCACTGGTCCTAATCATAACCGTTCACGAACGTCGCGACGAACGCGTACGCGCACGTCGAATTTTGAATTGATGTTTGATGCGAGAATGTTAGGTTATGAGAGACATATTTTCAGCAAGCAATCATACTTGATTATAGATTGTTTGCCACATTTTTTTTCTTAGATTAGTGAATGGAGCGTTTTACGCGGATCACCAATTCGTCTATGTGACGAATTAAATCTAGTGAAGATTCAAGTTGTCGATCTGCTGTTGTTGAGACTGTAGTTGTTTTTGGAGATTTTGAATTTCCCTGGTCTTTTTGTCATCTGATACCTCAAGTTCAAGGATTCGAGCTGCATGTTTTTCGAGTTCATTCTGCAAGATGGTGAAGTGTTTTTCAACGTGATTATCAACAATAGCAAGAAACTTCTTGTCAAACAAAATGTCTTTGATCACCATTGACACCAGTGTAGAAGACTTTTCTTTGCTTCTCGTGATCGCTGGAGATGAATCAGTCATGTTGATAATACCAAGCAGCAAGTAGAGAAGTACAATGGGTTGATAATCAGTGAGTTTGAAAAGATCCACCGGTCAATGGGATTAAACTTGTAATTGAGTTGAATCAGCAACAATACCAGCTGTTGGCTTAAAAGAAGTCCAGAGGGGCTCGTTAACTGCTTCGTGGTTGAAGAAAGCCGGTCAGACAGAGTCCAGATTAGGTTGTGCAGTACAGCTCAAGAAAAATACATGCCAGGGACTAAGGCCCTGATATCAGGAAGAGATTCCTCACATGAAGTAAAATGATAATGTGTAATATATCACATTTCCTCAGAATATATATCCACAGACAGTTCTGGTTGGTGGCAGAATGAGGTAGTTAAGTCTATGAATCACATATCACAAATATTCCACGCAAAACAAAGAATAAAACGGAAACAAAAATGAGGAAACGACCAGAGTAGAACAGCAGTCTGACTGTCTGAAAGGCTATTTATTTATTTATTTATTTATTTATTTATTTATTTATTTATTTATTTATTTATTTATTTTTCATTTATTTATTTATTTATTTATCTTGATTTACTATTTTCTACTTCGGTGGTTGCTGTCTAGGCTCCAGATGCAATAGTACTTGCCTGTGCCTACGTATAAAATGATGTTTTGGCTTACCCTAGGCCTACGCTCTTAAGTTTGGGAACATGATACCTTTTTAAAAAAAGGATGGAATGATTGTAACATGTTCACATAATCATTAAGAGATAGATCTGCGGTCGTTTGAAAAGTTTTGATGTCATATTCAAAACCTTTCTGTAAATCTGGCAAAATACCCATAGCTTAAAAGAAAAATTCACATTCAGGCGAGAATAGACAAAATGCAAATTTCTGGGTCCAAACTGCTATGAAAGCTTACACTAATTTGATTGAATGTTGTATCATGTTGCTAAGAATTTGATTTTCGTTAATTAAGCTATGATACCACACACATGGTAAGAGTAGGTTCCATTCAAATGAAATCTTCAAATTGCTCAATAGATTGCCATGTAGGCAACCCATAGAACTACATGTATGGGGGTAGTATAGCGCCAAAGATGCTATACTACCCCAGACAGCGGCAATTGTTGCTAGGCCGTCCCACTTCACAACACATGACATCCTTGCCGCTCATCTTACCCGCGCTCCATTGATATCAACGCTTGAAAACTAGATTTTAAATCAGTCACTAAGACGAATTTTGCGATCCGACCCCCCGTAACGCTACCGTTCATTCAATGCTAAAAGAAAATGTGGCAAACAACTATACAAGTATGAATTGCTTGCTGAAATATGTCTCGCATAAACCTTACATTTTTCCTATGCAAACATCAATATACAAAAGTCGACGTGCGCGTACGCGTTCGTCGCGACGCAGTGAACGGTTTATCATTAACAGTGATCGACCTTTGACCTGAAGTTACTCTTGCCAACTTTATTTATCTTACTCGATTCCAGTCATGGATTATCGCAGAATACATTTCTTTTGACGTCGCAATGATAGTCACAATTAATCATGCTATAAAGTAATGTCTGTACTGTTATCTACGATCATAGGCCTATCGAATAGACAATACAAGTACGGGTTATCGTTTATTCTCGAGAAAATGACTGATTTAAACTTAAGACTTTAACGTACGCGTCGGCGTTCGTCGTGAACGCCCCTCGCATGTGAGTAAGCACGCATGATACCTTTAGACTGAATTACTGATTGTACCAGGTTTGTTTATTACTGACTCCAGTTTTGAGATGTGCCGGACATACATTTTTTCTTTCGAGACGTCATAGATGGAACGATCACAAAACTTTTGGATAGGAAAAGGTGATATTTAACTTTATTCTTTGCATCATAGGCTACCAGAAAAGCATAACAACAAAAACTATGTCACCGTTATTCTAGAGATTATGAGTGATTTAAAATGCCCCTTTTTCACTACGCGCGACATGCGCACGCATTTACGTTTTTGATCTGCTAACGATTTGGGGTCCTATTGTCGGAAAAGGCTCTAATTGATGTAGAATT
>JZLH01S0635805.1:0-10823 GCA_001188425.1 Eucidaris tribuloides | reverse complement strand
ATAGATCCATTTTTCAATCGAATATGACTTTTTTACATGAATCTATACAATTTTAAGAGCTCTATCAGATAACTACAAGCGAACAAAGTTTGAAATTCCAACCAAAAGTGGTAAAAAATGGGCAATAACAAATGACTTTGTTCCAAAGGGGGTACGATCCTTTCAGTTTATTTCCAAAAAGAGGTAGATCACAACATCTAAAAATAAGAAAATTCAATAAAATAATAACAAGTCACATTATTTATATGTAAGTGTGGTTTACATTCTGCCATTGGTGGTTCATTTGTTTGGCTAAGTTGGTTTTCTCTCGAGAAACCTATGTCAATGTGGATTAATTTGAATAAATTCATTTTCCTTAGAAGGTATGGATGTACCCCGCTCTTTGGAAAGTAAACTAGATGTTTGTTTCCGAAAGGTTACATCCACTTTTTTATCAAATTCATCATTTTTCTGTCAAAATCCATATAATTTTAACAGCTCTATAACATAACTCAAATAGAAGGCGAAATTCAAGCTAAAAGTTCTAAGAAGAGAAAACTAAAACTGACTTTATACTTTAAAATTGGGTACATCCATTGTATTTATTTCCAGAAAAGGGTCGAGATCAATAAACAAAAAATAGAAAGCAACACATTTAGAAAAATATTGAAAACGTCACAGATTTTTCTAAGTGTGGTTTATACATTCGAATGTGCGTGGGGTACTTTCTAGTGTCAAGTTGGTTTTACGCAGAACATTGCAATGTGTAAATAGAAAACTAATTTTTCTCAGAATGTGAAAGTGATCTACCACCCTTTGGAAATAAATCTCTTGCACTGATGTTGAGGCTCTTGCCGACTATCTAGTCTCTTTGTGTTCGTTCATACGATTTCACTTTCTTACCGCGTCGTTGGACGAATTGCAATACGTCACTTGAACATGTTATTTTCCGTAAATGTATTTATGCGGGCAACTGTATATGGCCACTTCATACTACATCACTCATATAAACCATGAAAGCAGAGGTGGTTAGCTTAACATTACAATTTATTATTTTTGTTGTTACTACTATTTCTAGCTTCTATCTTCTATACATTATTATTCACATTATCACTTACTATATTGTTATTAATTTTATTATTCTTATTATTATTATTATTTATTATATTGTAGTAGTAGTTAGTTAGTAGTAGTAGTAGTAGTAGTAGTAGTAAAAGTTAGAAGTCATAGCACACAGAGAGAGAATACAAATGTAGAAAGAAGTCGAAGTAGCGCATATCAGAAATGTAAGAAGTTGTAAAATATCAAAATAGAAGTAGTAGTAAGTTATAGTTAGTGAGATAATTATAGTGGTGGCAGTAGTATAGTAGCTACAGCACAGACACGAGTCGTAGCAGCAGCACAAGAAGCTAGTAGTATCAGTAGGTAATAGTAGAATAGTGTAGTATTTAGTAGTAGTAGTAGTAATGACGTAGATTGTTGCGTGAAGTTGTTGTTTGTTAAGCCTGAATACATATTCTCGTCCTGTTCCAAAGTTTCCAATGCTGCACGTCTAATGCCTTCATTGGGGCCTGTCGAACTGAGATATCAGTGGCGTCGATCATTACGCGCACCTCATCGTGCGATTGCAACTGTCAATTTTCCCCGAAACGTAGTTTGCTGCTCTTGTGGTCGAAGAATTACATACATCTCTGAAACCCGGTATTACAAATAAGACTTCCAGCCATGAGAGAATCCAATCGTTGCATGCATCGAAAGAAAAGAAAACAAATAATTTATACATATTTCTTCCAAAGAGCTTGAAAGCACTTAACTTCCTGACTGGTCACATAATGCAAAGAACATGATAGTAACACTATCGCAAAGTCGAAAAGACTTTAATTCCGGTTCTTGCACAGACTTTAATAATCATTTGACAGACGAGATTTCGATATTGCCCAGTACCCCAAATTTGTTCATGATATCTATTGCTGTCTTCCTGAAACAAGATGCACGCAGGGCTAGTTCTGCGGTATTACAGTAATAAGCCGTGATTAGCATTTAGACATGGGGCGTCGATCTGTGTTTCGGATTGTGAGGGGGTGGCAAACATTCAAAAAAAAGCGAAACTTTCGGCCCACTGCCGCGCGACAAATTGCATACAGACTTCTTTGCGCAAAAATTGAACATTTTATAGACTTGATGTTTTATTTTTTATGCTAATTTTAATGGTTTTAAGTGCTTTCCCTTGCTTTTCCTTGGTATTGCATACTTATGAATATTTACAAACGTTCGCTAAAATTTACACTTTTGTGTTGAGAATATTTTTGGATACATTATTCATTTTTAAGGGATTGCGCATAGCCCCGCGATAGCGTTTTACTCCTGGCTAAACACGTAGTTGCTAGTGTCAGTGTAACGGGGGACTACAAGGTAACTGCCTAAATGTGTCTTTCAACGTCAATAGCAATGATGTCTTAAGACAATGGTAATTTAGTCGTTAGTAAGACACTTGGTATTACCGATGTTAAGTAAATTTGACACGCAAGTTTAAATTCTGAACCATGTTACAAGTGATATTAAGAATGTGTTTAAACGGCCGTGGCGTTTACTCCGCCTAAACGCAGTTTCTACGGATGCTACATAGTAACATGCCGGTACTATACCGGATATTCCTTGGATTTATTGTTTCGTGTTGTATCGTAATTGCCCATATCGTTTGGAATTACTGCTGTGTGCATTTAACATAGCCAAATTATGTATGAATATAAAAACAATGCAAGAAAGCCCAAAATATAACCAAGCATAGTTTTTATGCCTTCCACACCGATTGCCGCCCTAGGGCATCATTTTTCCGGGTTGTCCGTCCGTCCGTCGCCCGTTACGGTGAAGGTCACCAAATATCACAGATCACAGGACTCGTTATGTTATTTATTCAAGAATGGCTTATCGTGATTTTGACTGTAAACTTTGGCGTAAGTATGTAGTATAAAGGCACTAATGAACTGATATAGATTACGTAGGTTAACGTCCGAAGGTCACGAGGCCTTCATAAGGTCTGATTTGCCTCATTACCATTGATAATCTCAAGAATGGCGCAACTTATCGATTTTGATGTAACACATGGCGTCAAGTATGTAGTTATAAGGCACCATTTGACTGAATTAGATTTCGGGACAGTTGAAGGTCAAATGGTCAAATGTTCCACTGTCAATAAGTTTCTACAGGTCTGATTTGGGCTCTTACCATGATTGCCCTCAACGAGTGGCATTATCAGAATTTCAATTGTAACTTTTGGTCCCCTCCCATACACCCCCGCCCGTCCCACCCTCCCTGCCTACCGCCATAACCCAGCTGCCGATCCCGTGCGCTCATATCCCCATACCCTTCTTCAGCCACCTTGCACTCGCCCCACCTCATCCCCCTCCCCCTTCCGAACCCTTTCTCGCCACACACGCCCTCCTACACTCTCCATGGCACCCCAGCCTACCACTTCCCCTTCTCCTCCTCCACGATCCTCAACTTATTGCAGCTCCTTACGCGCTCACCACTGAACCCTGCCCTAGCAATCTTTGCGTCCCGTATGACAGGTCAAAGATCAACCAACAGTGACTGCCTCTATTACAATGATCTAATAATTCCCGGATGTCATATCTAGAATATTAAGTACACATGAATGAAAGCTCACAATATAGTGAAACCTGCCTACAGTGGCCACCCAAGCACTAAAATAATGGCACATACAGGAGACTCTTGTTACAACAAACTCCTAGGGGCCAGGAAGGTAATTTTGTTACATCAAATTTTTGTAATATCAAAGTTGCAACAACAAAAAATGATATACACGGAGAATTTCAATTTTGGGCCCAGAAAAATGTGTTTGTTATATTGAGATTTTGCTTTTTCAGTGTTCTTTATAACAACAGAGTCAGTCAAAGGTTACTTTCAATCAGTGGCACAAATCCAGAGGGGGACAGGGGGACATGTCCCCCCCCCCCATGATTTAAAATTAATAACACAAAAACTGTACAACAGATTATACTGGCATTGAGTATAGTTACAGCAGAATAGTGAACATTTTTGTTTGAGGTGGTTTGAATATAATATCAATAATCATTTTAATGTAATTCATGTTTGTTTAAAAGTTAGGGTTCAGATTTTGCTCAATATCCAACCCCCTGTACAAAACTGAAACTATACAGAAATCAAATGGTGTGTGTGTGTGTGTGTGTGTTTAGTCCCCACACAATAGCAATAGGCAATGGCGGTGAACAGCGCACGGTAGAAACATAGGTATGCCAATCTCTCACTACAGCCAGGCTAGATAAATGCTTTAAGTAGCCTGCTAGACTTTATTCACTATCCATAGCCATTGCCTAATGCTATTGTGTGGGGACTATAGACACACACCCTCACACACACCATTCGATTTCTGTAATTTCGTACAGGGGGTTGGATATTGAGCAAAATCTGAACCCTAACTTTTTAAAAAAAGCATGAATTACATAAAACTGATTATTGATATCGTCTTCAAACCAACTAAAACAAAAATGGTCACTATTATGCTGTAACTATACTCAATGCCAGTATAATCTGTTGTGCAGTTTTTGTGTTAATAATTTTCAAAACTAACAAATATTATTTTTAACACCTAGTATATATAAATATGTACACACACACATTCGCACGCACATAATGTGTATCAAATTATAAATGTTCTATACTACGCAGTTGATGCAAATAACTGATCTCCTTTAATTTCTTCAAATCTTGTATGTATTTGTAGAATAATGTAGAGAAAAGTAACACTAACATTGACACCACCTTTATTTTACCCAATTTCGTGTTGGAAAGTCACTATAATATGAAGGGGCTTGAGTATGCCTTGTTCAAATCCTTGCATTATGGCATAGGCCTTTGAAAATATGCACTTCAATCGCGTAATGCATGTCGTACACGGTTTATGCCAAAGCTTACTTCTTTTAATTTGTCAAAATATATGTATTTTTGAATGAAGAACTTTCACTTCAATATCTGAATTTTACATCCTTTTTTCAATTTATCTTAGCACGCATCCTTCAAAAAGCAATTAAATCAATCATGTTTTCAAAAAAAAAAAAAAAAAAACGTAGGATAGCAAAACGTGCAGCTGTATCAATAGATCACATATGCAAACTTCATTTTCACAGATATGGCACATAATGTAAACAACTGTAGACAGGAGATCCACTTTCCATTGCTTCAATGCGTGTATTATTTTCAGCGCAATCATAAATATATTAATCAGTTCCTACGATTTTGATCCATTGTCGGCCTACACAATAATCCTGATTAATTGATTGCTGTTGTATTTATCCACATACATGACATACAACTACAACATGCATGCACATACTGTATGCACATACATGTATGCACATACTGTATGCGCATACTGTACATGTATAATGATTTCAACTCTTGCCTAAAATCTAAAATAAAATATACACTCATGCTCATAATTATGGAATATTCTGTTGATACTTAAGTTATTTCTCCTATATCGTCCAAAATTTTCAAGACATATGTTAATTTCACAAAAACGCAGTATGTGAAGCAATTTTTGGATTTCATGAGATGACTAAAGTAAAAACTAGAATACGTTTGAGCGCAAAAACAGCTATTTCTTCATTTTTTCAAAAATCCACAAAAATAATGAAGAAGTTATTAAAAAGTCAACAATACGAAAAACTGATAAATATTGATCTAATGTCATTTATCATTAAATTAACATCATAATTGTCTGTTACAAGTCTAATAACGCGCGTAACCACCACGAGACTAAAAAACAACAACAATACCGCCATTTATAAACACAGGTTTTAGCGTCGAGTCGGACACTACAAAATGCTCATTACTGAAATACTTAGATTATTTTACCTGGGGTGAGCAAATATTAATCCCAGATGTACCGTTCACGGAAAAATAGCAACTTCTAAAATGTTTTTTAAGTATTCCATAATTATGAGCATGAGTGTATGTAGAAAGGGGAAATAATTATACTGGCAATGAAGTTTCATTCCTCACAGATAAGTGATTATATACTGAAGAATGATAATTACTTGTTTTATTTTTTATCATTTACGCCAAATGTACATCAGTAATTCATTATAAGCTGAATAAATGAGTTTGGAGTTGCTGTTTAACAAATAAGTCCACATGCAGATATCTGAAAAAGGAGAGTTGGTGATAGATAATGCTAAACATTGGGAATGCCAAACTTCATCTCCGAGTCACACGCGTATAGGGGGGGGGTGTTTGGGGATAGTTAAACACCATTTAAATTGCAAAAGGGGGTGTTAACACCCCAAACACCCCCCTTTTTAAAGAGGTGTGTTTTAAACCCCCGTTACATACGGAGTAAAAATGGTTTAGGGTAATAATAACGATGTGATTACAAAAATATTTGGCTGTGAGAAATTTTCCCGTCATCCTCCCCTCTCCCCCTCCACTTTATTGTTCGCTCGTTATATGACGGGTAGAAAGACTTTTTTGTCTGGAAAAAACTTGTTTCCATCGTCGTCGTCAACCCCCCCCCCCACCTCCTTCTTCGCTGGCTATTCCGTGGGTTGAAAAAACTGGCCGGCGAACGGACATGATTTGGCCGTGAAAAATTCTCAGTATGTGATGATAATTTGTCAACTGTAAAAACATAGTGTTATGCTTAACTTGGATATTGTGTATTGTGTATTGGCTATTATACAACAAATCCACACGTGTATTAAATTTCTACACACTGCATGTGTTCATACGATTTTTTATGATCTTGTTCGTTATTGCATAATCAGTTTGAAATATGCGTTATATCCAGAAATATGTTATTACTTTGTCAATGAAGTCTTGAATAATAATGTGCATGTATTTCTTAGATGTTTTAACTGACTGGAGTTTGCACAAATCAAGAGGAAGGGCATTCCACATCTTAGGTGCAGCAATTTCAAATACATTCTCATTGACAGATAGGATAAACAATGGTACATGTATTACGTTTATACAGATCAGTATTTGATCATAAGAATTATGATGACAACTTTTTGACAGTAATTTCATATAAGTATTTCTGTGCCAGGACATTTCGGGCTTTATAGGCGAGCGTTCCTGACACACGAAAACTACATGATCTCAAAGTTTATGCGCTCGACTCCCTCGCGCATAAAACTTTCATGTTATTGCCAATTCAATCTGATGCCAGTAATGGCAGAAGTTACTGTTGCATGCAACAGAAGAATGGAGACCTTAGCAGGTTAAGTTATATAAATGAGCAAAACGCTCGCTTTATTTATTATTTATTTATTTATTTATTTATTTATTTATTTATTCATTCATTTATTTATTCATTTATACAAAATTGATTTTTCCGTTGTCTTTACACATGTCTTCCCCCCCACCCGATACCAATTAAAAAGCTGGCTACGCTACTGGTCCATACGGTCACCCTTCGACTATGGGTGGAGCCATCAAGGGCAGTAGTTGAATGGAGGAAACTGTGTCTGGAGTTGTGGGTGGAGAGGATCGTCTTCTTCCTTGGTTTTTTCCATCTGCGTCTGATGTGTGGTGCGGCATTACCACACAATACGTACCGATCATCTGCTCTTGTCAGAGATGGACTCGGTCAGGACTTGGTCAATCTTTGCAGCGTAGGATGAGATAAAGCTAATTTATGGTTTCAAGTTTAAAATCATCCGAAAGAATGTGTTTTGTTGTATTGTGTTGTGTTGGTTTGTGTTGTGTGTGTGCGGTGTGTGTGTGTGTGTGTGTGTGTGTGTGTGTGTGTGTGTGTGTGTGTGTGTGTGTGTGTGTGTGTGTGTGTGTGTGTGTGTGTGTGTGTGTGTGTGTGTGTGTGTGTGTGTGTGTGTGTGTGTGTGTGTGTGTGTGTGTGTGTGTGTGTGTGTGTGTGTATGTGCAGTGTGACTATGTGTGTGTATGTGTGTATGTGTATGTGTGTGTGTGTCTGTCTGATTGTCTGTTTCTTTTCGCTATTTTTCATTTCCTCTTTCCTAAATCAATGTCCATCGATTGTGAAAAAAAAATGAAATCACTTCACAGAAATAGGCCTATGTATTACCATGAAAGCTAAGTTGTTTTGATCACGCGTTAGCAAGACGCATTATTCCAGAAACTGCTCGTCAGGCACTAGTGTCCTAGACCACATCAAATTATATTGATTACTCTTCGTGATACCAGTGAACCAGAAATCCTCGTACACCTCAGCCAGTCGGCCTTAAGGACACAGCTCAACTTGCATTTTTCTTGGGATGTTCGCGGAGGCATGTGCAGCTTCTAATGGATCGATCAAAAATTAAGTGGAGGTCAAGTTGATATGGGCGATTATATCGATTAAAAAGCGAAAAACATGTTTCATTTACAATCTTACTTCTAGAAATCCCATATTACTGAAATTACGAGCGTGTGTTCCTTTACGGCTCAGAGACTCAATGATATTTTGAATATAGCTTTCTACTTCAGAGCTTAATTACGATGTTTACGACTTCGCATATGATAAGGGTGATGAATAAGATAAATTTATCAGCATTGCTGTACATCTATCTGAAGGTCTTGGGCTCTTCGTGAGATATAATGTGCGTTATGCCTATATCTTCCCATATAAAGACACAATGAGTGTCTTCATGCTCCCTGTTTCTTGATTTCGTTAATCAAAAACAAAGGAGTAAAAAATTCATCTCCATGATTGCGGGTATAATTTCAAGGTGAAGAGATAAATTACGGGTATGTGTATTTTTACGTTTCACTTGATATAAACTGAATTACAGAAAGTTTCATCCTTATCAATTCACTACAGAAGAGAATCACATGTGTTTTTCTAGAAGAAATTTCGCTTGAAAAAAACATTCTTTAAAGGCAAGGTTCACCCTAACATCAAGTGGGTTTTAGTGAAAGCAGAATAATGAAAGAAACATAATCGGCTGCACTCAACTGTTGAGGAGCTCTTCAATTTGCCTCATCATTTATCTCGATATATTAGCAAGTCTACGTTTGCATTTATCGTGGAGCATGTAACTATCTACAGTATATCAACTGCTCACTACCAGGGACTCTGACATGGAGATTTTGCATCATATTTCAGTCATTTAGACTAAAAACTTCGGGTTCAGGTGTCTCATAGAAATTGGAGAGCAACTTTCACTGTAGTCCCAGATCTTCAGTTTCGTGTCTTTATTTTTCATCGACGTTTCTACCCAGTGGACTATAGTGGCTTTCTTCACCATCAAGCTCCTGCTATTCATTACCTGCTTTTCAGTCTTGGATACTTTCGCCATCCTCCAAGTACCTTTGTGCCTTTGGCCTTTGTTTGCTTCAATAACTCACAACAATCCTGCATCAGAATGCCACCGAAAGCGAAAACGGCCATTATCGCAGAAGTCATTCAGGAGTTAATGGTGAATGAGGAGTTTATGGGTAAGATGAAGGAAGCAGTCAAATCGCTCGTCAAAGATGTTGTCGACAATGCATACCAGCGACTGTCCGAATCAATTGAACGGAACGAAGGATTACTTCATGAACTGCAGATAAAGATCGACAACAAAGAACGAGAACTTGACCAACTACAGAAAGCAATTGATCGACTTACGAATCAAGTGGAAATGCTGTCATCCTCACACAATGATCAAGAACAATACACGCGACGTAACTGTCTTCGCATATTCGGTGTTGAGGAGAAAGCAAATGAGGACACAGACAAACTTGTATGTGACCTTGCCTCAAGCCGTCTTGGTGTTAATTTATCGAAGTCTGACATCGATCGCTCTCACAGGATCGGAAAGCCCAAGGTGGGCCATCATCAGCGTGTTCGCCCAATAATCGTAAAGTTTTGTAGTTACCAACAGAGAAGCGATGTGATCAAACAAAGGAGAAAGTTGAAAGGCAGTGGAATCACGATCCAGGAGGATCTGACCAAGCAGAACCAGACTTTGTACAAGGCTACCTACGGACACACAAAAGTGGATGCTGCTTGGACAATTGATGGTAGAATCTTCGCCTTAGTGAAGGCGACCGGAGGAAAAACGGTAAAGAAACACATAACATGTCATCAAGATTTAGCTAATTTGTAGTCACGATTTATATCCATGTGTACCGTAATAATATATATATACATTGTACATATAATACATGTTTTTCCCTAATAATCAACAATCTATAATTTGTATGTTGTACCATGTCTAGGTATGTGGTCCCTGGAAGTAGTTTTTTTCGATAGTTTAATTATTTAAATTCTGTTACCATTTTCAATGATCTCATGGTTCTCCGTGTTTTACATTATTTTTTGGTATAATATTGATATCTCGTTATTTCTTTTTTTTTTTTCTGTGTATGTTGATTTGTCTTTCCGTATAGTAAATATATGTCTTATTTATATTGCCCAGTACAGTCAGTAGATAGTCATGTTGTCAATAGTCACCTTTGTAATGTATCGTGTCACTTACCATGTTTCGAAACACACGATCTCAATGATTATTTAACTTGCCCGTGTTGTATCAGTAAAAGTCTACCATTTTCCCAACTTACCGATGATGAGTTTCTGTCTGAGTTTACTTCAATTAATCCCACGGCCAAAGAAAATTTCATGAATGCAAATTTTGATCCATTTTTCATTAATGAGGAGGAAAACACTGATTTTTGTGAAGATGCATGTAATTACTATACTTCATCTACTTTCAATGAAAGTGTTCAAACTCGGGCAAATGACGTATTTTCTATGTTTCATTTGAATGCACGCAGTATTTGCAATAAATTTTCAAATATACAAGATTTTCTTCAAACAATTAACATGGAATTTTCAATTATTGGTTTTACAGAAACTTGGTTAA
>JZLH01S0635803.1:0-11362 GCA_001188425.1 Eucidaris tribuloides | reverse complement strand
AATTCCGTCTGTTCCCGCTTTTGTGGAAAATCACTGTCCTTACACAATGTAAAGGAGGAAACATAACCAGACACATAACCTGTTCTAGTTAGCAACAGCTCTTGTACTGGTGAGGTTGGAATCGTGAGTGGGCATGTTTGGTCTGCTAAATCCTCGATACCCGAGTCCTGGGCGTCCGGTTCTTCACGATTTGTATCGTTTTGAACCTGGGGTGGGGTGTGGTGTGGGGCATCACTAGGGTTTGGCTTGGCAGTGCCCCATCCTGAGAGGAAGATAGAAGAAGGGGAGGGTTGGGGTCAGAAAAGTTCCAGACAAACAAAATAGTTTAAAGAATTTAGAAACAGGACTGGTGGGATTCTGATAATCCATACTGTAATAGCGTAACATTTTTTTAATTCTATCTATCCCCCCCCTTATCCCATTCAATACTAGGACCACATATTTGTGGTTTGCCTTTTTATCTTGGAAATGTGGGCTGTATTTACCCATCTAATGAAATATGCTAAAGTGAGAGAAAATATCAGCTATTCCAATGACTGGGTGCTACAAAATCTAGATAATTTCATTTTGTTGATGAATATTTTAAATGAGATTTAACTTAGAATATTCATAAACTTATCAAATTGGCCAATGGCGTTATTATGATGAGGCCTTGGGTTGTTCGACTTGTTAGTGGGTAATGTATTGTGAACTAATTGAGAAAACATATTTTACAGACATGCTTTTCTTTTTATGTCATGTAAAATTATTTTCAGTCTTAAATTTCACAAGAAAATAAGATCTTAAAAATTTCCCAATAGATAATTAATTAGGCCTAATGTTTGGGACACATCATTCAATACCCATTATCCCTTTATATATATAATAGACTAATTCAGTAATGTTGCTGATTTGATGAGAAAGCAAAATTTGTAGTTATTTTTTTAACTCTGGGACAGAGCTAGTATTGAATGGTTTGAAAAAAAGAGGAAAAAAAGAACAAAATAATGAGTCTAAATGAATGCTAAATGTCAAGTACAGTGAAACCTGTCTATAGTGGCCACTCTAAGAAAAACAAAAAATGTGGCCTTATAGGACAGGTGGGCTTAGGGGACAGGGTTCTTTTTACACACGAATTTGCCTACAGGGGAGAATCAATTTTAGTGGTCACTATAGGACAGGTTGGCTGCTATAGAGAGGGTGGCCCGCTTAAGAACAGGTTTGACCGTATAGGCCAACACATTAACAAGTAGACAAGAATATATGCAAACTGGTGAGTACTGTTTTCAATATGGTCAGATTTATCTTTATGATACTAGGGTGTGTGGGTATGATTTTATTATCCATAGGGAAGGATATTGTACATTCTTACATGTAACTGCTTGATTTTTTTCTTCTTTCTTTTCCCTTATCACGAATATACATTGATAAACAGGTCAATTGAACACATGTCTGTAAGTCGGAATCTACAAACAAATTCTAATGTTCAATAGGTATGCTGTCTATTAATTAAAGGCACTGTTATAACAGTGTTTTCAGTTTTAAAAAATCTGAGCTGCATAGATTCCCCATGCTACCAAGTATCTCTTGGACATGGTCTAAAAATGAAGCCCTTGAAAAAATTGCAGTTTAAAAACGATCAGTAAGTGCTTTAAAAAAGTAAAAATCATTGAGAGCCATTCCAGCTTTCCCCCATAGACTGCTGTGTTGTAGAATTTTCTATCGCCCGATAGGAAATTTAATGGTGCCAATTTTGATCTGCACATATTGTACTAGTGACAGCATAAACTGTCCAAACTTTTGGTTTCCTCCTTTACATGTGTAAGGACAGTGATTTTCCACAAAAGCGGGAACAGACGGAATTCCTGGAATTGACCACTTGAAATGGAAAGAAAGTTTTCAAATGGAAAATCACGGAAAACTTATTTTTTCTCCAAATTTTCACTATTTAAAAGAAAAACACATGAAATTCATATCAGAAATTCATATCAAAAAAAGCACACAAATGGTGCCAAACAATGTACATAATATGTGTAGTAAAGATCTATATGACATTGTGAAAGCCCCATTAAAAAAAAAAAACTTAATCAAACTTGGCTATCTGACATATCTGACAGTGTTTGAATGGACAAATAGACACCCTACAACACAAAAGTTTAGACAGTTATACTGTTACTCATAAAATATATATAAAAATTGGCACATAAATTATTCTCAGGTAATGGAAATTCTGCCACACAGCAGTCTATGGGGGAAAACAGGAATGGTTACTTAATGATGTTCACTTTTTAAAAACACTTCATGATCATTTTGAACTGCAGTTATTTCAGGGCTTCATTTTTAGACCTTATCAGAGATACTGGTTACATGGGGAATCATCTACGGTAGCTCAGATTTTTTAAAACTGGAAACATTGTTATATGATGCCTTTAAGTTCTATGTAAATGGAATTATTACTTTTCCATATACGGTATACAAAGTCTCTGGCAGAATGGAAGTTCCATTTTTCAGGCCAGTTGAAACGGAATTCCAGATTTGCTGAAATGGAAAAGGCCCTTTTTATTCCTAAGGGAGCTGGAGGCATAATGTTTTCGGGTTGTCCGTCCGTACGTCCATGCGTCCGTGCGTCCACACTTCTTGTGAACAAGATTACTGAAGTACCACTGGAGGGATTTTAATGATACTTGGACCAAGGATGGACCACAAGGCAAAGATGAGGCATTAGATTTTGGGACAAATCCGTCAAGGGTCTAAGGTCAATGAACTTTGTCCTAAAATGCCATTTTCTGCCTATAACTCCAGTTAGGAGTGCTCACTGTTGATATAATTTGGTGGTTAGGTTAAGAAACAAAAGACAAATATTTTGGTAGGGTCACAGGGGTCAAAGGTCAATGAACTTTGTCCCAAAATGTCATTTTCTACCTATAACTTCAGGTAGGAGTGCTCACTGTTGATGTAATTTGGTGGTTAGGTTCAAAACCAAAAGACAATTAATTTGGTAGAGTCACAGGGATCAAAGGGCAAGGTCAAGGGTCAAAGGTCAATGAAATTGGTCCCAAAATGCCAAATTTGTGCCTATATACAATGTAAGTTCAATAAGGAGTGCTCACTGTTGATGTAATTTGGCGGTTAGGTTCAAAACCAAAAGACAATTAATTTGGTAGAGTGACAGGAGTCAAAGGTCAGGGTCAAGGGTCAAAGGTCAATGAACTTTGTGCCATACCTATAACTTCAGGTAGGAGTGCTAACTGTTGATATAATTAGGTTGTTAGCTGCTACATAGTCGGCGTACTGGACAGAGGCATACCCATCGACTGCGCGCAGTCGAACTTCTCTAGTTTGAAACTTAAAATCACTGTCCCTACATGTGGCTGTACATTTACATTAACCATGGCACCCTGACCCGTGACCAACATATATACACTGAATCCTATCAAACAACATTCAAATTCACACCATAGTCTTTATAAGCTTTGTCATTCTTGCACATACATGTTTAGCAAATAGTGAGCACATTATGAAGTCACTACCAAAAATAGTTACTTGCAATCTTGTGGGGAAACTGCAGATGTTCCCCTCCTCTTCCCCAACCTTCTTGACTCTCATCTTAATTTATCAAAGTTTATCCTAAACTTGAAGTATGGTTCTGCACGTATGTTTATTTGTACAACTAGAAAGAAAATAACCTTCCCAGTGTTTTAATAATATCAGAGAGTTATTTATGTTCTGATTTGATTTGCGATATCACTTACAATGCATATATTTTGAACAATTCTTTTTAAACAGATCCATGTAGTGAACGTGCCACACATCTGCAAATTTTGAAGTGATCACATGCAAAATGCATTGGAAATAGTTGTACGGTACTAGGAGATTTATTCACTGAATAAATATCAGTTATTTTTTAGAGTCTATAATATAATTTTATTTCATGTTTAAGGTTATAATGTGTTCACTTCACAGAAATCATTTAGTCATCAACCACAATCAGATTTTCTATCACTGTGCGTAAATGAATATGAGCCTCTGGTTTTTTTCAAGAGGTTCAAAGTGTCAACCAAAGGAGTGAAAAAAATGAAACTATACAGAGACTTCTGGAATTTTAAAGATTTGACATCACACAACCTTCAAATTTATTGAAAATAAGACAGAACTGAGCTTAATCTTACCCTTACAATTTCATGTAACAAGTGGCAGAAACATTATGCCATTTGAAAAATTTAGAAAAAAGAAAGAGTTGTATTCCAAGGTCTCGCACACTTCACGTGTTATCCTTGTCACCAAGTTCAATACTCCAAATCAAAGAGCACGATTCAAAAGAAAAAAACTTAGTGATACCAAATTGCTTCTTTGCCCCTAGTAGTCATGGTACTGTAAATGGCATTCTTTGCAACAAAAAAAATGTGGAAAATATGAGAAACGCATTTTAGAGTTCTTGCCTAAAAAGTAAATTTAGGTCAGTCGTATGAAAACTTTACCGCTCAATGTTTGTAACTGGCTTACTACTGGGTTAATGTTTGGACCAAAAAAAAGAAGAGAAAATTCCAGCATGTTGATGACTCACTTTTTGACTCCAGTTTTGTTTCGGACGTTAAAATATGTTTAAACATACTAGATTTTTGAGCAGAATGGTACCTGTTCAGCTTCAAGAGCTTCACATCGTGTGAGTTCTTATGATAAATGTAAGTCAAGAGTGTACTGAACTGATCCAACCTTTACCTTCATTAATTGGTTCCAATTAGGTAAATGTTGAAAATCATGTAAACATACTATATATATTGATTAAGCTAAACAAATTCAAATAAATTCTCTGTTAGCACAAGTAAAAATGTTTACAAATTATGAGAACCCCCCATGCGTAATAATTAGTGCATCTTAACTATTGTAACTAGTACTCAAATGGAAACATATAGCAGAATGGAAGTATGGAAAAACATGTCACCTATATCTGTGTTTCGACGTTAACACATTGTTAAACAATTTTATTTTCAAAAATCAAATCTAATTTAGATCCACAGTTGACAAGTTTTTTCTCAAGGCAATTTTTTCCACTGGTTGTTACCATTTTACCATCCTTGAAAAGGATGAAAAAAAATGATAAATATGTTTAACCGCCACCCCAAACCAATTTTTAAATCCAGACTTTCTAAGCATAAAATGTTCTTAAATGAATATGCCAGTGAATATGTACTTGAGCCTACATTTAATAGCAAGTGTATAGAAATAATTTTGATACGTATGACCATACTCTTACTATTAGTGTACATGTAATATAAGTCCAAAGAATCTTATTGTGAATACAGAATTGCTGATCATATCTTGAATAAATCTTATTGTTTGTCAAGCTATGCCACAAAAATCACCTACCCAGTTATGGGCCATTCTTTATTCATAATTAAAGCGTGTGAATAATTTGCCATCTGCATTAATTACATATCAAATGCAGATATGCACTTGCATGTAAATGTTACTTATAGAACTAATCCTTGAAATGGGATGATATACATCTACAGTGACCCTACAACGTAAATACCCATTCTTTGGGGAGGAATATGCCCTTCCACAATGAGGGAAATGTAAATGGATATTGATCATGCATCTTGAAGCATGTATGAAATTCTGAAAAATTCCTTTGTAATTGTGGTCCTACTATGTACTTAAATAATATTCACTGAGGTTTTCCTTTCAAACCAGTAGTTTAAAGGGCATAAAATACGCAAAATAATTGTCTAACCTGCCGATTAGGTCTGTGGGCTGATTTTCTCATACTTGTAGATTTTTTGTCCATGTATGCTATTTCAGTTTATTTTCAAAATTCGTGAGATTCAGTAGAAAGAACAAACTTTTGAAAGTTACAAAGTAGAGTCTACTTAAAAAAGGTAAAATATATGTATGATCTACACTGTCTGGCATAGTGTGTCGAGAGACAAATTAAATATACTTCTGTGCCATGTGTGTAGTGGAAAAAAAAAAAAAAAAAAAGAAAAAAACAACCTACATGTAGGCATGTACATGTAAGCATTACAAGAGTAGAAGTTTGTTATCACTACTAGAGCATAGACAAAATGTTTTTCTCCAAAACTATGAGCAAAACTCTTGAAAAATTACCTTGAGGGAAGTACTGCTTGTTAAATGGCAATTGTAGAAATTTTTCAGCTGGTGATATCATTTCATAAATATTTATGGGCCATTCAGAGTTTTTGCTAAAGTAAAAACTGGTTTTAAAGGGGTTTCTTGCAAGTTTTTCCACCATCTGAAAAAAAAAACCTCTACTGACTTCTATAGATTATTTTTCAGATGGGATTTTGTTTTTTGCAAACATACAATATCTTCACGTGTTGGTTTTAACATTTGCCATGCACTTCCACAAAATAACATGTATGCATTATGGGCGATCAAAAATGATGTTCAACTTTTTTTAAAGTTCTTTTACAGGTTACTTTAGCTATGTTGATGCCTAGTTCCAAAAATTAAACAAGTTCTTCCATAGCATACAGTAAAATGGTTTCATGAACCACCATTGTCCAGTAAAGCAAACCCAAAGACCTATTAGTTACTGTTTATTAAGTATGATAGAGCAAAAAAAAAGCAATTATTAATCAGATCATTAGTTTGCGGACGTTACAGAAATGTTAACGTTTGTGGCAACATTTCTTCGTTTTGAGTGTGTTATCATACAAGACATTAACAAGCAGTGAGTGGGAATACACTCTGCCATGCAGCTGCCCATACAGTGTAGACACACATTATACATGTGCACACAATTGTATATCCTCCTCTGGCTTGCACATTCCATCCTGTTACACGGAGGCCATTTTTCGTTCACAAGTGTACATTCCGTATTCATGCCAATAAATGGAAGCTTTATTTTTCGTAAAGAAAGGGAAAACCCATTTTAAATTTTTACTGGGTGTCAAACCATATTTTGCTTCTAGAGCATAAAAACTGATTCTAACTCTATTTTAATTAGAAGATGATAGGCCTTTTAGTGAACTATATAGTTCAACAGGTGCCTGTAACGTCCAAAACAAATTGATCAAATAGACATCTGCTGGGCTATTGAAGCGGCATCACAAGGCAAAAATACTGAACCTCAATCTTTTGACATTTTTTAGATTGTGCTAGAAAATATAAGAGTAAAAATTTAATATTTATGACTCATGTATTTTTGGGCGTCTGTTTCAGAAGATTGATTGTTGTAAAAGCACAGCAAAACTTAACCTATTTTTGTCAAACAATTATGCAATGACTCCAAACATTAAAACAACCCTTCAAATTTGATTTGGAAGTCGTGACTGACACACCCAATTTGATCAATTCAGTTTAACTTGTAATTACCTTTGTACATAATTTGTGAAAATCAAATATGCACAATTATACATGTTAACAATATTACTATGTAACGTCCGAAGCATATTTCTGAGATTTACAATTCTGATATATGCCTAATGACCATCAAATTCCATCACTCAAACCATAGGCATTGTGACCACTTTCATTAGTTCTTGTGTTTGATAATATCAAATTCTTCCAAGTTGAGCTTACACTTACAGAAAAATATGTAATTTTTTGTTTCGGAGACCTTAATTGTTTCGGACCGTTACGCGAAGTTATACGGGAAATTTGTATTTTGTTACTGTTTGAACAAAATAATAAGAACTCTCATGAATTTTTGCACTTTAGTACATTGCTTGTAGGTAGTCCTACACGATACATTGTAAGTAGTCCTAATCACAAAGGTCATCACAAAATTTTCATGGAAGACTTTAAAAATTTCACGTTTAGGACGTGAGTGATTACCAAAAAGGTTATGACGAAATTCAGGTTAAAATCTTGAAGTCTACATTTGACATTTTAAACTGGACAATATTAGGATAATTGTTTTTTTTTTTTAATGTTGTAAGTCATAAGTGAAATTTAGCTAAGGCCTGGCTATATTGAAAGGTTAGATCAGCAACATGTTTTTTAAAATCCTTTGAAATGGCTGAAAGAGCAAAGATAAAGTACGGAAAATGTACGTCCGAATAACACATGTATTTGATGGTTCAGCTGTTTTTTCTGAAACTGGAAAATCGATTGCTTTCTTTTACTTTTTAATACCTTGCTTCCATATGTCAATATGTGAAACGAAAGAAATTTTAAAAATGGGCTGTAGTGTTTATTTTGCAATACAATAACAAACGGCCAATGTGTTCAGGTTTGACAAATTTCCGTAAACTTTTTGCATTTGGTGCATATTACACAGAGAGTTAATGCTGGTACCTAGTTAACGTTAAGTGTCATAGGGAGCGTAAAGCTAGGGGGGTCTGTAGCTAATTCTTACATGCAAAACCATAGCAGAAATATAATTGGTCTCTGCACAATTAAATTGGCCCAAAGTGCGTTTTAGGTTTTGACCCATCTTGAATAAAAACCAGAAGCATATGAATATTCATTTGCCATCCAACTTCGAATGTTTATTTATATCCCCTTTATGAATATTCATGAACATTTTCTAAAATCAATTGGTTGAAATTATATGTCTCATACGAGCAAAATAATTTTCTCTAGAAATTAAAAAATGCCTCAAGGCCAAAGCTCGTATATTTTTCACTATTTTGTCTGGGACAGCACTGCGCCTACATGCGCATGCTCATTACCCAACACAAATGGCATCTCGATCGCCCGTCAGCGACCACGCAAACAACAATATTTTAGAATTCTATCTATCTTTGTTATTTTAATGATATTCGAATGTTATTTTTACATTCCATTGGTCGTTATGAAGATTTCACGTTAACCTTCGAAATTATTAGGCGCCAATTTTATGAAACGTACAATTGAATGGCAAAGAATTAACAGAAAATTTGACTCGCAATCGCGTTATTAGGCGCGGTTTACTGGGCCAGCCCGCCACGCGACGTGTGCGGGCGTGTATTGCATAGCAAATTCGTAAAATTGCGTAACAATGTGAACTGTTCTCTCCGTTTCCGAGAGCAGAGATGGCAAAGTTATCTACTAGCATTCAATTTTGTTAAGCTAAACACCAACTTCTGAGTTCGCATAAACATCATTCGTTAAAGTTAAATAAGTCGGTAGGGATATAAAACAAATATAACCAAGCAATTAAGTTGCGAAAAAGTAATAGTGAAATAATCTATCTTCGATGGACTGGCAGTAATCATATTTCCTCGGGACTGTGCCAGTCCTCCTCAGATAGATAAATTTCCAGCTATACTTTCTCACAGCTTGGTATATTTGTAGATATAATCTGCAAAAAAAGTGGTGAAATCTTCCCAAAGTTACTCTTATCAAATGCTTAATTTTTTTTAACGTTCAATACTCGATGTCGTACTCCTTTTCTTTAAAAAGAGAGTTTACTTAGTAATGAATTAAAAGAAAAAATTGCAAGGACTTTAATAAGGGCTTTGAAAATTTTAGAAATAGTGGAGCAGGGATGTAGTGTTTTGCAAATATTTAAATATGTTTTTGTATGGAATAGATCACAATTTTGATAATTTGGTATGCAATTCATTACTTCATAACATACTTGATATTTAAATTTTGAAGTGGGTAAGTTTAAATTTTAGCTGATCCGGCGCGAAAGGCCCGGATGCTTAGCCATGGCCCAGGCGTCCGTCCGTCCGCTCACGGAGTTTTGAAAATGCTTCTTCTTCCGTCATTTCTGTCAACTGGATTTTGATTCTGATGTTTCATATGAAGGCTAGGTGGGGGATTTAAAAACTTCTACACAGAATCATGAAATTCATTATATTTTTTTAATTTATGCAAATTTATTCGATATCACAAAAAATGCTTCTTCTCGACTTCATTTCTTTCCCATTTGTATTCCTGGCCAGGAACTTGATTGATCTACAAAGCATGCCGCTGTGTGCCCTAGTTCGCCTGTCCTTGGTATGCAAAGTTCTCGCGGCTCCTGCTCTGCCTAGCCGGCAACCCAGTGCCACTTCACGCACGGCGAGGGGGCATCCGTTACTGGTTCCCCACCTCCGCTTCGCCCTGGTCCCTCATGTGAGGAGGGTGGGGATAGGAAGACCTTGATGGTCCAAGAGAGACCCTGTGTGTATAGTGAAGAGGCATTCCAACTTCAGCCGAAGAGAGACATCCTGTTTTTACGACGACGCACATTAGATAAGGGATTGGGAAACCAAAGAAAAAAACACCGCAAAAGTTAGTAAATATGATGATGGCCTTTTTGACAGATATTATATCAAGGTTCAGTCCTTTGTTGAATTCGTACACTCTTCTCTCGAAGTGCTATTGGGAAGAAAAGCTGTCTCATCAGTTAGGAAATAACGGCTTTCTTGTTTTTATGATGACGCATATTACCTAATGGCTGTGAAACAAGCCAATCTGCAAAAATATACAGCGGTGGAAACATTTGAGAGGTATCATAAACAGTCTGATTTTCTGCAAACTTTGGCATCTCATTTAGAGAAGCTATGGAGTAAAAAGAAACCATGATAACAGACAGTCTTCTTTCCAGCCATTGTCAATCCACTGATATGATGAAGCATCATGAAGGCCTCAGCATGATCTCTCCAATTCTCTCTTTCCCTTGAATATTTATACCAGTTGGTATCATTCCAGAATTGTTGTATTTGTAATTGTTTGTATCTATTGAAACAGATTGGAAACTGTCAAATCTAAAACATGTATCAATTTTTTGCTCAGAATAGTGTGCAGCTTGTGCCTTTGTTTCATAGTATGCATGGTGTGAGGGACAAAACACCACATATTTGAACACATTTCTCTGTCATCATACTACCTGTTCAAAATTAAATGTTGTTAACCTTCCATAGTGTATGTTGAATTTGCTTTCTGATAGTGCACTGCCCATAGCCTGGGCCCTTTCTTTGAGTGCACTGTTGGTTAAAGACAGAGTAAGGGATTTGCACGTCAGAAAACAGTAAAATGAATGAAATCAGCTCAAATTGTTCACAATGTGAAGATTAGTATAAATAAACACCTGTCATAGGACTTTTGGGTAGAATACGCACTTTTGGTGAAAATCTGGACAATTAAACTTCAAAATTTACAGTGACGTCGACGTGCACGGGCCGTTTCCAAATTGTCCGATCAGCTGTTAGCCGAAGGTCGCGTGGAGTTTAGCCGTTTAACCAATCAGTGTGCTCCGCTGGTCTTGCGACGGTACACATAACCGCAATTTGCAATTTGAGCGAAAATTTTAACTCATGGAAAGAACAACATTCTGGTAACATGTCGTTATTAGTTTTTCTCATAAAACAACAAATTCATGACGTATGGATCTCAAACTTTCAACACTCCATTTGTAAGTACTAAACTACCGTTTGGTATTGATAATGAAGGGAAGTACTTGCAAATCCCTGACACAATCTTTAATCACCAAATTGTATAATAC
>JZLH01S0635795.1:118250-131262 GCA_001188425.1 Eucidaris tribuloides | reverse complement strand
TTTTTGTCAAAAATAGCCGGTAAATACCGGTATTTACCACCCGGTATTTACCGCCTGGTATTTACCGGCCAACCCTGGTTATAGTGTGAATTAATACCCCTGCACCCCTAGCAGTGGCGTAGCTATAGGGGGAGCCTGGGGAGCACGTACCGGCCCCCAGGTTTCCCCCCACAAAATCATGAAAGAAGCAAAAACAAAAACAAAAAATGTGGCAGCTAAAGGCTAGCCTACGTGCATTGAAGAACTAGCTGGTATTGGTTGGGTTTGGAAATACCCGCTGTATATCTTATAATATTGACTGGTGTTTTCAACGAGCAAAACAACAGTGACTGTCACTACTCCTGACTCCACAAAATCATGAAAGAAGCAAAAACAAAAACAAAAAATGTGTATGCGCCCCCAACAATTATTTTGGTGCCCCCTACAAAATTTCAAGGCCCCTCAGTGCCCCCCCCCCCCCGCTGAAAAATCCTAGCTACGCCACTGAACCCTAGGCCTATAGGAGGCGAAAAAAATGTTAAATTTTATGTTCCAGCCCCTCTGTCGTGGGTGAGCCTGCATTGGATAATCTCTCCGCCTTGGAGAAGAAAGGAGAAAGAATATTCATTGATTTCTTTTCAAATAATTTGTAATTTCCCAGTAAAAAACTTCATTAGGACATCATTACAGAAAGACCCCTTCAACTCAAAATGCATGCGTTACGGTGTATGTTGCAATACTTTTGAGTAGGGAGGTATACAACAAGTGGGTAATACACTACAAACTATTTTTGGGTTTTCCTTTTTTTTTCTTCTCTGTAATTTATTACATATACGTATTGATAACGGGGGAATCAAAATACATCTGATTATAATATTTCCAGTAGTACATTTTGTCAATAAAACAGCAATAATCATGATGGTTTTACTTGTATTATCAACTTTCAAAGTTCCCTTTTTTCACTGGATTCATAAAAACACTATAGCTATCTATTTATGAAACCTCATTTTTGAATATGAGTTGGAAATTTGTTAGAATTTTTGGGCACTGTACAACATTCAAGAACCATGCACTTTTGAATTTTGCTCCTTTATTGTTTTATTTTGTATCAAATAATTTACTAAAATTGTAATTTGTTCATTGATTTTGCTTCTGTTCATAATTTATATTGTGAATTTGTGATCCTGTGTGATTCCCGATAAAACACACAAAAATGAATTTAAAAAACAGAATATTAGGCTATAGCTCGTTTTAGGCTAATAGTGGGGAGCATCGGGGCTTACAATAGGTCATTGTTTTCATTCGACAAATTCATACAGTTCGAGTCCTCGTCCTCGCTTTTTGCACAATAAGCCTTTGTTTTAGGGTTCTGTTTTTTTCTGGGACGCACTGTACATTCCTGGCACAAAGATGAATTGTGAATATGATGATGAGGAGGAGGATGAAGATGATGATGAGGATGCCAGGGCGATACTAGAGGAGGATGTGAGGAGGAGGAGGAGGAGGAGGAGGAGGAGGAGCAGGAGCAGGAGCAGGAGGAGGTAGTGAGAGGCGAGGAGGAGAGGAGAGGAAGAGGAGGGTGGTGATGTGTGTGATGATGAGGGCGATAATGAAGAGTGAGGATGGGAGGAAATTGGAGGGACGGAGGAGAGAGGAGGAGGAGGAGGAGGAGAAGAAGAAGAATGAGAAGAGGAGAGGGAGAGGGAGAGGGAGAGATGTCGTTGATAAGCCCGCGTTGATTAAGAAAGAAGACAAAATTGACGTGGTTGGCAAGATCAGAATTGTCACACGTATACGTAGACTAGAAATGAGACTACTAGTACTGTTGTACTGCGTGGCCTGTGTGATTACTGATAGGCCCTCAGAAGCACTTATTTACGGTTGCCATCTGCTTGTTCAATTTAGTGAGTATCGTATGACAGTGTTGGGTGACAGAGACAGCGTGGAACAAATTGTTAAAATCGCTGTACTTTTTCGCCGGATGGCAGGGAATTTTATACAGACACTATCTTTATACATTAATTGATCATGTCCTCATCACTTTCAAAGTGATTATCTGTGAGAAGAAGTACAGATAGTTTTGGAGACGGCAGCGTCAGAACTTTTATCAAACTGGCAGGTAAGCATCATTAATTTCATCTGAAAACGGTGCTGATGGATGTGGTCAGCGCGCGCCTGTACACTCCTTCCCGCGGGCCCGCACCTGTCCTTTCCCCAAAGCTTGCTGGCTGGTTATGCAGCTAAACTAGGCTTAGCCTTACGTGCATTGTGAAGACTTTATGTAGTGGTATTGTCACTCACGAGGAGCCACGTCCATTGACTTTTCCGTGTAACCAGTGTATGCCTGATATTTGGATGGAACTTCCTCCAAGGAAATTCCATCTCTTACATTTACAATTAAGCGGAAATATTAAAAACATCTTGACTTTACCTTATTAAATCACAAGTTGTACTGTCTTAGTCGTCCATAAGTCACAAAAATAAAATAAAATGTAACTACTCACCGGAATCTGCCTTCGCGATAAACAGCAGGTTCGTCACGCCGTGCAGCAAATTTCTGGTCGCGTCGTTCCATTATCTTTTAATAGTTTCAGACAACCCGGCTACGACTATGCCCGACCACAGCAGAAACTCTGCCGCGCTTTGGCCGACATGATCGACGGACTCGCGTTACCACACATGGCCGTCCGAACAGGGATTTGAACAGTCCGCACTGGGCAAGCCGACGTTGGCTGTACGCCAGGTGTTTTCGGGTTGGTCGGGTTTGTCCGGATTACATTATTATTTGCACCACAGACTTGGCGGGCGGAAGTAATGCGCAAACGTTGTGCGATGGTTATGTAGTTTGATGAACAGCACTTAAATGAACACGAACGTATGGCGTTATTACAATGGAGACTAAGTCAGTGATAAGGCAATCACTTCAACAACACGACTTGGACAAATCTGGTGTGAGGTGTGTGACGTCACATAAAAATTTCGAAGAACGTTCTCGCGGTTAAGTTTTCTGACTCTTGTTAATTTTTTCCTTTTTTTTCTTTCTTTGTAGATTTTTAGTGGTAATATCGATTAATTTGGACAAGTTAGGGTCCATGGTAGTATCTTGTAATTGTTAATCTGGAAAGAAAATGAATGTTTCTTATTGGGATCTGTGAACCGTATTTTTTATAAAATGTACAAACCTGTACTTTGTACAGTGCAAGGGGCATATTAGCATCCGTTTGCCTACTATATTCCGCCTTGCTGTATGGGTGGTATTGGTTGGGTTTGGAAATACCCGCTGTATATCTTATAATATTGACTGGTGTTTCTAACGAACAAAACAACAGTGACTGTCACTACTCCTGACTCAGAGTCAGACTGTTGAGACTAACGAGTTAGTGGTGGCGTGATTGATGAAAAATTTGGGAAGTTTTTGGGATCATTCCAAATGATAATCAATTTGTTCTGCAGCATATGAAAATTCATCATGAATGGAATGGAATCATCCAAATTACTTCCTTTACTGGTATGAGTATGTTGATTTTTTCAGAATACAGTATGTCTTTGATAACGTGGCAATTGTCTGATTGCACGGCAATTTTTCATGTAATAAAAACAACTCTGAAAGAATGTCTGTCAGTGAGTGTCATGTCACTCTGTATGCAGAAGGCTAACTTAGTATGTTTATTTATGTGTGCATTTGTTTAAGATAATTTAGTCTAATGTTACTATTTTATTTTCCTTGACTGTACACCATATTCATTTAGTATTCAGTAAGACCATATTTCAGTCTGCAACACATCACCTGCAGACCAGCCTAAATTTCAAACCCGCCTGGCCAGTGGCATGTAGACTATCGCCATCCCCCCCCCCCCAAAAAAAGGGTATGATTTGGTACTTTGAAAGTTGAAGTGAGGTAATGTATGACTATGAGTATGATGCTATTTTCCAATTTCCATGCATATTCGAGACCTGACTATAAATTGAAGTGATCTTTGATCAATCATATTTGATTCTTTGATCAATTATATTTGATTAATCGAGTGAGTTTTGAGGCAGCTTCATCTACAGATGGTGAAGGGAGGTAGGCGGTAGGGGAAGCACGGCATAAAGTATTATTTAAGTTGAATCTGGGACCTGGTCAAAATCAATATATGCAAAGGAATACAAATTGAAAACTGTTCAGTGTGGATTCTGTCATTATGAGAGTATTTGTGTTAAGTTCATTTTCTAAATTGGCCTAATGTGTAAATCTGTGAAACATTATGGACACATTAGAGGTAAATGACATGATTGGGGGTAGTCCTCAACTTGGGGAAAAAAACTATTCTAGAATCAAGTAAACTATGCTGGAATTCTACTGTGAAAATGTTGTCAAAAGTTGACTCACTTTAAAATAATGTCCATCAGTATACCTTGTAACAGACAAATTTGTAGTGTAGACTTCTATGGGGATTAAATCTATCGTGCCCTGATAGAATTAAACTGCTGGCCTGTTCTTGCTTGATTCTCGTTAAGTAAACAAACTTAAGACAAATCCTTCCATTTCTCCTACTCATGTCACTGAGCTTTATTATTTGATTTCCTTTTTGAAGGAATGATAAAATTAATGATCTTTTCTGTTGATGTGGTGATGTAGTGTTAAATGGTGATAAATTTCCTGTCACTGATGTGAAATGTGACTGATAGGTTGCAATGACACTGAGAAAGGAACTATTTAATTTGTGTATATGTATTATCCCAGCAATGACATAGAGAGCTGAAATGTGAACAAGAACATACAAAACAGAGGAGGATTAAGAGAGGAATGTTAGATACATCGCAATGAGGAACAGGTCCAACAGGATAAGAAATAAAACAATTACAAGACTAAAACAAGCCAATGATATCACAGAAAAGGTGAAGGAAGCAAAATGGGGATGTGCAGGCCTGTAGATGGCAAAGAAAAAGGCAACAGAATGGATACTAAGAGAGGAAAAGGTCCAAAAACATGGATAGCAGGAGCCAGGAGGATATTACTTCATACCACCTGCTTCATACATGGGCAGCACCTGAACGAGACTGGCCCAGTTCTATAAGGAAGACTACATGTAGGAGAGATCATGGAGACTAAAGGTCACCGCACACTATGCGATTTTCCGTCGCACGACTTACCGATTTGCATCTGAAATAAATCCCGGAAATAAATCAGCGTGTACGAAATATAAGCTTTGTTTTTTTATTTCGGATCCAAGTCGATGCAGTCGTACGACAAAAGTCGTGTAGTGTGTGGTGGCCTTAAGTTGTACTTTGTTCTATTCTGGTGAGGGGAAAAAAATACACATTGGGACGCAGGTCGATTTCGCCTCAGAAATGGCAAAAATGCCCCCGTAATGTGTAAAAGAGCCCTTGTAAATTGCCATAGGGATCAATACAAAATAATATCTAGAAAGCACTGAAACAGGAAAAAAAGTAGCCCCCGAAATGATTTTTTGTAATTTTATCCCTGATTCTGTTAAGCCTAGTAGCCCTCTTCTGAAGAGGGCTACTAGGCTTACAGAATAGAACAAAGTACACTGCAGTCATTAGACTATGAACCATGTTGGTAGTAGTTTGAACATCAAACAGGTTGAAATATACATTTCTGTGTAAAGTTTATAATTTGAATTCCTTTTAAACAAAGACAGGCAATTTCAATTTCTTCCCATCAGATTTGAGGTTGAAATGAATTACAATTACTATATGATCCATGATCTATGATGAATGCAATAAAGTGCAGTAAATTACATATTTGTGTACACGTACACACTACGTTATGTCGTAATGGATTCTATTAGGATAGCTTGCTTAAAATTGTATGCTTTTTTTACCCCGTTTCTGTTGTTACAGTGTACTTTTTAAAGATTGTGTCAGGGATGTGCAAGTCCATTACTTACCTTCATTATCAATACCAAACGGTAGTTTAGTACTTACAAATGGTGTGTTGAAAGTCTGAGATCCATACGTCATGAATTTGTTGTTTTATGAGAAAAACTAATAACGACATGTTACCAGAATGTTGTTCTTTCTGTGAGTTTCAATTTTGCTCGAACTGCGAATCGCGGTTACTGTGCACCGTAGCAAGACCAGCGCAGCCCTCTGATTGGTTAACGGGTATCCCCTGCGCGACCTTTGGCTAACGGCTGATCGGACCATTTTGGAACGGCACGTGCACGTTTGACGTCGCGGATTTTTTTAAATTGCTCCTGAGCAATTTGAAAAAGGATGAAGTTTTACCGTCCAGATGTTCACCAAAACTCAATATTTTACCCCAAGTCTCTATGAGAGGTGTTTATTTATATTAATCTTCACATTGGATATGATTTCAGCTGATTTGATACATATATAGATGTTTTTTGACGTGCAAATCAATGACACAATCTTTAAATGTGAGTCATTAGATTTAATATACATGTACATTTAATTGCAAGTTTTAATCTGATTTTCAACCTTTTGGTAAATTTGTGAAACTTATTTGTACAATATGTTCTTCAATTTTACATATTGATCTTGCAACTGGGGTGGTGGATTTACCAGATTTTCAGGTCATGCCATGATAAATATAAATCCAATTTTTATTGAAACTACAGTAACAAAACACACGAATCTTTGACAGCAAATTGCAGGATTGTACATTTTCTGATTGTTATGTTAGAGCATTCGGCCCTTTACAACCAGTCAACTTCAATGTGTTTCAAGTTACTATATAATTTAATTGCAGATGGTAATGTTGTAACACATCTGTGGAAATGTATCAAATACTGTAGTTTGAATATCCATGTCCTTTTCAGAAACCTGTGAATGTGAAACTGTACAGTACTTTGTTGGAAATTTCTGTTTGCGCCTGTGTATTATGGGCAAATGTAGACTGTAATATGCAGAGCTGACATTTTCCTCTAATTAGGTTTGGAAGGTAAATAGGAAGGAAATGGCAAATATCAACAGCTCAAAATAGAGCGGTTGTGGAGGTACCATGGTTAGATTTCAGTGTGGGTGTAAATTTAGGACATAAAAGTGATGTTAATTATGCCAAGAAAGTAAACAAGTTCTAGACTGCCAGATGGCATGCATTTAAATGGCTAAGTTAACCCCTTTAGCTCCTATTTGTGAGATCACTGGCCGGCTAAATAGCTGCATATTTCTATACTGTTCATTGGATTTCTGAAGCAGTAGAGTATCATGAACATACACATGTCAAATTCCAGACAATCCTTCCAGCCTTGATTTTACACACTAGCCTGTGTATACTGGTATGATGGTATGATACTGTACATACTGTATGTTTCAACTTATTTGGTTCTTATGTCATTTTTTTACTTCTCTGATTCATGTCAACCCATTGCATTGACAACAAGCTAATGATCATTTAATTGCAATGAAGAGCTTTTACAAACACGCTGTACATTCTTTTTAGTGCCAGCAAATGTGTTCAGAAATAAAACATTCTGTTTTTGCCAATCAGCAAATGTGGTCAAAGTACTTTTTAATATGTTTTTTCTTTCCAAACAAAATCAATTCATAATAAAGAACTGGTTTCAACATTTTGATTAAACTATGATTGTAGCCTTGCCCTTGGTAGGTGTGATTTTGCGTGATTTTGTTTCAAATATAGTGTAAATATATCCCATGTCATGGTCATTTGATTGTACTTTTTCATTTTGCTTTTTCCATTGACCACTGAAGTGTGTTTTGATAGAGATTTCTGGGCCTACAGTACATGTACTGTTCACTGTATTTCCTATGGAATGTGTGCACCCCTTATATTGCTCTACTTTTAGTGAGTGAGTCACATACTTCATATGTCAACAGTGGTGCTAGACAAGGCCCACATTTGTTGACATTAAGCCATTTTGAGTTCCTGTCAAGCTACCGTGTACTGTACATGTAAATTTATGTACAGTAGGTGGGATGAAAATTAAAGGTTCAACAATGGTGAGAAAATGTGAGCTCGTACTGTATATGTTCTGAACTGAAGTCCAACACTTCATGCTTGAAAAGAAACCACTTTCCAGCATAACATGTAAAACTTTGTACAATTGTGTACACATTGTAGGACCATATGTCAAAATGTGTCAATCCCAATGGCAATGTTTATATTTTGTGCTGATTGGAACCTTGTTATTTCATCATACACTACTACATGTGCCAGGGTAGGAATTAATCTTTATTTTTTCAGGGCAATTTTTATTTGAGCCTTGGGGCTATTTTTTTTTTAATTTACTTTAATTTTATTTTTATTTTTATTTATTTTTATTTTATTTTATTTTATTTCATTTTTTATTTTATTTTATTTTATTTTAATTTTTTATTTATTTATTTATTTATTTATTTATTTATTTTTTATTTACTTTTTTTTTTTTCGGGGGGGGGGGGCTAGTATTTTTCTACCACTGGGGCTACTTTTTCATTTTTCATTGCGCATCAGAATTCGAATAATGCAATGAAAGATTGCTGATGTTTTACATGTAGCTGGTGCTTCATCCATAAAAGCAACCATTCAGTTCATTTTTGGTTAAAAGCCATAATAACAAAAAAAAATGTGAAATTTTTTGTAGCAAATCTGAGGGCGATTCTGAAGGAAATGGTCGCCCCAAAGAATTGGTTTTGGGGGATTTTAGGGGGCGATTTGGGCTTTGCCAAGGACTAAATCGCCCGTCGCCCTGGGTTATTGAAATCCTAGACTGATGTGTGCCATAAATAACCCTGCTTTATGTTTTTGCCCTTGTTTATAACCATTGTATTTCTACCTAAAACAAGTGCAATGTTTACATCATTATCACTACATATTTATCCAGTTATGAAAACGTAAAAAATAGGTGGTGTATTTATTTTCACAGGTCTTTTGTAAAACAGATTATTTGCAATAATATTAGTGATGTGATCATTGAGACACTGAATCTGAAACTGCATAAATGAAAGACTTTGCATGTGGTATTTCCAATGCTGTAAGGGCAAATACAGTGTACTTGAAGTACTACTGGTAGAATAATATAGATCAACCTCAAGGTTGGAGGTGATTACGTATGCCCATCAGATTGTTTCACATTTGTAATGTCTTATTTTTCACGTTATATTTGCACTTGCACTTTTTATCATTTCAATTTTCTTATAAATGAAGATGGTCATAATTTGAGGGATGTGTACTATCGTGTCATCAATAAAGTGTCGTACTAGTATGATACGTCAAGCATAACAATCCATGCAGGCTAATAATGTCAAATCAAGACATACAGTAAGACCTCAGATTCATTGAACAAGTGTTTCATTCTGGTAACTACTGATCAGGTGGAGTAGAGGCATGCTGAGATTTGCTGGTAGGTTATCTGGTCATTATCCTGGTCAGAGACATCTTCACATATTTAGCATTGCTTCTCAATTGAATTAGTCCTGGACACAGCCATCAGACTGCTGTTAAAGACACTATATAACACTGTGGAAGACCTGTTTAAAAAAATTGTGGAACTTTGCTATCTGACAGTGTTTGAATGGACAAATAAATATCCTAGAACACAAAAGTTTGGACAGTTATGCTGTCACTAGTACAATATGTGCAGATACAAATTGGCACATTAATTATTCTCAGCAGATAGGAAATTCTGCAACACAGCAGTCTATGGGGGAAAGCTGGAATGGTCTCTTAATGATTTTCACTTTTTTGAAAGCATTTAATGATCGTTTTAAACTGCAATTTTTTTCAGGGCTTCATTTTTAGACCATATCAGAGACACTGGTAGCATGGGGAATCATGAAGCTCAGATTTTTTAAAAGTGGAAACATTGCTATACAATGCCTTTAATTACCATAAAAGAATAAGGCCGACAGTTGTGTGACTGGAAGACTTCGATGTTCACTGTTGTAGGTTGTACTACTGCAAGTAGCTCCGAGTTTATGACCAGTTTATGACCGGGAGGCTTTTAGCATTACATGGGACCTTCCTCGTTCCTTCATATTGCATCTGCCACAGTCTATGACTCATCGTGTCTCGTCTTTGTTTATGTTTTGTCCTGAAGACCTGCATGATATCAGGAAATTAATTTGTGATTTCCCTGGTATTGCAACGCAGTTTGCTGTATGATTGCTACATGTACATCAGCTACATTCAGCTTCTTGTCTGTGGAATAGACTTGACTCCAAGTCCAAAATCAATTCAGATGTTTGAGACTGTTGACAAATTTATCTAAGAATAATCTGAATTCTGAAGATTCATCTAATGAAAGACTTATTTTAAACAACAATAAACACTAACTGTAAATAACCACCCATCGTATTGATGGATTTTTGTGCATTTTAATTATCCTCTTCTCCTCCTCCTGCTTATCTCCCCCCTTTCTCTACTCCATCTTCTCCTGCCTTTCTTCCTTCTTCTTCTTCTTCTTGTTCTTCTTTTTGATGCTATTATTATTATTATTATTATTGTTATTGTTATTATTTATGATTATTATCATTTAATGATGATGATGATTATTATTATTGTTATTATTATTGTTATGATTATTATTATGATAATTATGATTATCATTATCAGTATTAATCATTATGATAATTATGATTATCATTATCAGTATAATAAATATTATTATCATCAATATTATCAATTATTATTATTTATTTTCAGATTGGTAGCATTGTATATTTTTGAACAAAAGATTTGTCCTTTGATGTTGACCAAAATTACTAATCACAGTTGCAGAAGTAAATTTCACTAGATTTAGAAACAATAATAGTACACTGTTACATCAACAATTTCTACTTTACTCATGCATGAAATGAATGTAAGATCTTTTTATAAATGCATGTAAATTTTTATATTTTATTGTTTATTTTTTAATCTCCATTGCAGCAAACAAGTGTCAACAAAGCCATCAACGCACAGGAAGTACCAGTCAAGGAAAAACATGTCCGCAGTATCCTTTTCATAAAATGTCCTGGGAAAAACCATGCAGTATACAGTTTGAAAGTACTGTTATCATAGGATACATTCACCTGATGGCCAGTTGGCCACCTGAATGCAGTGTAAGAATTTTTATACTGTAGGCCTACATTTTGCAATGTGGGCATTGTGCTTTTCACATGGCATTAACCTTGCATGAAAATAAAAATGTACAACAATCTGTGAAAACTAAAAATGTTTAAAAGTTAAGAAATATTTGAGCAAATATTTCTTAACTTTGCTGATGTGCAATTTATTTGTGAATTCATACAATATTAATTCTTCTCGTTTTACCCTCAAAAGTATTCATTGGGCAGTGAAATGGCAAAATGGCCATGAGTCACGTAGACCAAGGACCTTCGTCACAGTATGGCACACGTGTGAAACAGATCAGTGCTGGAATTGGATGAATGCAAAAAAAAAAGGGGGGTATAATTGTTCAGCTGCATTTTTATTTTCTGAACACAAACAAAAATTAACTTTAAAAATTTAGACCAAGGATCATGCCTTAATAGGAAACAAACATGTTGTGTGTTTCAAATTAACATTTACGTGAGCCCCTAACAATTCGGTAAATTGGCAATTTTAGCCATTTCATGCGAAACTTGTCACAGTTGTGCTCATTGGATTGTGGGATCAGGGTTCTGTAGTTGCAGCTTGACTTCAATCGTCATGCATTGCATGTGGGTCTTCGCTGGCAGCCATATTGACGCTTGACCTATTTCGTTAGACAAAGTAAAGGGTACCATTCTACATCGTAATCGATGACATGTTTCATGATGGGTGAAAGTGTGCTGTACTTTTATAGGCTTAAGAGCTTGTCTATAGATAGGACTGTGTGCTCATTCGGTGTATTCAGTTTCTATACTCTTCTTTGTTTTGTTGCTGTAATTTGTAATGCATAGATTTGTACACTTGAAACTATGTACGTACTATAGTCTTGATTTCTATTGATTAGTTAAATTGTTATTTTTTTTTAAAGGAAGGGGGGGGGCTTGGAACATTACTGCTGATATCGCTGGTTCAAACCCTGCTTCAGCCAAATTTTCTTTGCTATGTGTTTGATATATTGATTTATTGCAATGTGTAATAATAAAGTTAGTGAAATCAATTAGTGGAACAGGTCATGATATTGTTAACTGAACTGGACTTTTTCATCGTAATTACAGACATCATGGACTGACAAAGAACATTGATCAATTTATGACACATCATATTGTTATAAACACTAGTACTGCATATGTTCTGTAAGCAGTGTACACTGTTTGTGAAGTTCAACTATAGTATTACGCAGAATACAAATGTGACATCACAGCTTCAGTTGAAATAATTCATGTGCAGTGGTGGCAGTGTGTGCAGTCTCGCACCATGGGGACGGCTGGCTGTATGAGGCATGTCAAATATTGCTCCAGTCCGTTGGTGGCACAGTGGTACACGGACTGGTCTCGTGTCATAATGAGCAGAAACATTCAATTATTCACCAGGAATGGGAGGCCAAAGTCGTTGATTGAACTCGTTGTGAGTGATTTTCCAGCAGCTGACTGTTCTGTTTTTCACCATCTTCACTGGTGACACTGGGTGAGAGAGAGATGGTTTTTTGGGGGGGAAGGGGGGGGGGGGGGAGCACCAGTTACATGAAGTTACTCAAGTTACTCGGCATTCATTGTTTTATTTATTATTTAATTATTTATTTATTTGTTTTATAATTGTTTATTTATTCATTTAAATGTTTCTAAGAATTTATTTTTATTTGTATATTTAATAACTTATTTGTTTTTGTATTAATGATAATGTCTTTATTTAATCTATTTACTAGGCCTGGGTCGAATATCGATTTTGATAATCGATTAGTTGACTGGAAAGGTAATCGAATTAATCGGATTATTCGATTAGTCAGAATACAAAAAAAATTAACAAGTAACATACGCGAAAACAAGTACATGGGACCAAGGACAAAATGAGTAACAGTTAGAATCAATGTGTTAGCAGGTTAGCAGTTGAAAAGTTGAGAATGAAAAACATAACAGCCCCAACACGAAGATGGTTGTTTTAACCCCGTGGCACATCAAAAATCCAGCATTTGTTGTTCGAATAAAGAGAAAA
>JZLH01S0635795.1:97158-113120 GCA_001188425.1 Eucidaris tribuloides | reverse complement strand
ATTGATGTATTTTGCATATCATTCTGTTTGTATTATTACCGATTTTTATGAAATTTGGAAATAAAGTCAATTCAATTCAAATTCAATTCAATATGAAAGGAACATTTAACAAAATTAAAGAAACCATAAAACAAAAAGAAAATAAGAAATTAAAAATGAAATGCCCCATCAGTTTTCCAGAAAGACGGGCCATTCTTTCAGGATGTCAGAAATGTGACATCATTTTGACCCTAGTGCGTGACTGAACAGAACTAATGTGGTTAGAAGTCAGTCTGAGTATGGCATCAAGATCTTATTTGTGAAATAAGCCGCGTTCAGACGCAGGCTGTTTCGGTCGGAGTAAGGTCGGAGGAAGGGTCGGAGGAAGCCCAGTCAGAGTAAGGTCAGAGGAAATGTCAGAGTAGTGCCCGTCTGGACAGAGGTCGGAGTAAGTTCCTCCGAGCTTCCTCCGACCAAGATACTCCTGGTTTTATCCAGGAGTATCTCGCTATCACGACTAGCCGGTCCGAGTAAATTGCCCGTGCGGACGCGAGTACGAGCTGCACTCGGAGTATCTATGACCTTATGTTTAATTTGGTAAGCTTAAAAGGTTATGGTTTACTCTGTCACGCAGATAATCGTAAGCACTTCCGGAAGTTACTCTGACCCCCCCCGCGATGATCCACGCGAAGGCCGTGGTAAACTGGTCGGAGTTTCTCTCGTGATCCGTCTCGTGTGGACACTGGGTCGTGATAAGATAAAGATCTTTGGAATTTTCATTGCTGGGTAATAAAATTTTACTCCGACTAGGAACCCACGTCTGAACATGGCTATAATTACTTATTTTCCCCCAAAGTGTATTGATTTCAGGTCAGAGGTCAAAAAGATGTTACACATATGTTATGTGTTATTTTGTAAAAAAAAAAAAAAAAACTTGCACTGATGATAAATTACCTGTGGTGTGTTGATGTAATTAAAAGTCCTTGTCAAGTCATGAATCAGTGGCAAAATATTATGAACGTGATTTTAGAAAATTCTCAAATACGTGTACATAGATCCAGTTTATGTCAATGGTAAAGTTTACAATATAAACAAACATAGGCCTACATATTTACACTATTCTGTGTGTTTTGGGGAACAGTTGATGATATTGATGCTAAATAATCAATTGTTCAACTTGATTTATTTTTAAAAGTATTTTGATCACGTTTCTACTGTATGTAATGTACACTACGTGTATTTGGCATTTGCAACATGTATGTATCCTGTGTGTGTGTGTGTGTGTGTGTGTGTGTGTGTGTGTGTGTAGTGTGTGTGTGTTGTTGTGTGTGTGTGTGTGTGTGTGTGTGTGTTGTGTGTGTGTGTGTGTGTGTGTGTGTGTGTGTGTGTGTGTGTGTGTGTGTGTGTGTGTGTGTGTGTGTGTGTGTGTGTGTGTGTGTGTGTGTGTGTGTGTGTGTGTGTGTGTGTGTGTGTGTGTGTGAGTTTGTAATCGCCTCCAACCATGGACGTTTTGGATTAATTTTACTTAAACGCGACCTACCTTCCAGGGGGGATGGTCCACCAGTTTTAGAATCTTCGTTGCTACATTGAGTTGCTTATGCCGGCATTACAACAGTAAGCAAGAGTCTGGGGTATAGTAGAAACTGTCCGCATTTGGAGGTGTATACCTGTATAATGTACTACGTCCGCGTATGTCAGAAGTTTCGTCTTATTTATAGGTAAAAATGCTGTGGTGTCGTCGGTATTGTTTACGATTACAAACATTGGGACAGTGATTTTCCCGCTGTTCAAAAAAGGCCTTTTCCGTTCCAAATCTGGAATTCTTGTTTCAACTTGTCTGAATAAGGAAATTCCGTGTTTACCATAGACTTTTAACACAAAAAAAAAATTACAATTCCGTTACATAAACTTGAAACATATATTTCTTGCTCCCATTTTCTGATTTTTTGTGTCAATTTTTCTAATTTTTGTTCTGAGTTTGGGTTTTTCCTTTCAAAAGTAAAAATTTGCGCGGCGAAAAAAAGAGGTTTTCGGTTATTTTCCGTCGTCCGAAAACTCATTTCCGTTTCAAGTTGTTGTTTCCGGATAATTCCGTCCGTCTTTCCGTGTATCCGGATCACTGTCCCTACAACACACACTCACACAGACACACTCAAATTAAAATGTACGTCCTCAGGTCGAAGGTCATTACACGTGCATGTGTCTGGTGTGTGCCATTGACGTTTTGTGATCTCTGCTTGTCTTCTGTGCTATGATTGTGTGTGCCTCTTGGTATGTCTAGTACCTACATGTATTCTTGCTGACATCTGTTCTCCAGTAATTGTTTTTTTTTTTTCCATAGAAAGAGTACAAATTAATGCGTCACAGTTCGTCTTGTAGGCTGAACAAGGAATGTCAATGCTGTACAGTAATGGCCAGAGGATTTGTTCACATATAGGCCTCACCATGAGTAATAGTACATGCATAATGTATGCCAATGCAAGTTATGAACTAATGGTATTTATGAGCATCTATTGTAAGGTAAATCCATGAGATAAGTTTTTTACATTCCAGCCTGTGTTTTTACTTTTAAAGTGATAGGGCTAACATTGTGGCTTCAATTTAAAAAAATTGTCAAACTTTCATATCTGAGCTACATAGTAGGTTCAAATGGACACAAGTTAAACACCCTAGAATACAAAAGTTTGCGAAGTTGCAGCTCCAATGGCAAGTTAACATGAATAAACATAAACTCGGGACGCGATTTATTAAACTAGTGTACACACAGTAAGTCTATGGGAGCGAATGGCAGTGAATTCTGGTCACTTACAATTTTCACTTTTTTAAAGCACTAAATAATCATTATTTGAAATACAAATTTTTCAAGGCTTCATTTTTAGACCTCATCAAAGACACTGGTAGTGGGAATCATGCGGCTCAAGAATTTTTTTAACTGTGGTAAATGTTACCAATATCTTTAATTGCTTCAAGGTTGCTTGTTTATCAAGCACATGCTGCCCATTCATGCACAGAACCAGCTGATAAATGAGCAGTATTTGTACCCTGGGAGTACCAACTAGAATCGCCCCATTTGATTGAATTATTTATTTGATTTTTGTTAGCACTGCTACCCTGGCTTACAACAATTATCTCTAAAAGTTATGTAATAAGTGTGAAATAACAAATTAAGCTTCATTTTACCCGCATTTTTCGTACAATTTCATGGCCTTTTTGTTGTGCCACTTTGCACAGCCTCTGCCATCATAACCACTGATTTCAGCGATCATTACTGAAGAAAATACATTTTTGAACGCAGAGGCGCTGCACAACGTGGTACCCCGGTATCAACGGTACCCCGGGGTATGGCGTGGTGCATCAAATGTACAAAAATGTCAGATATCACAACTTTGATGATACTTTTTGACACACTGTCTCAGGGTGTTAGGTTGATGTGTAAGAACGGAGGCCAAAGTGTTAATATTTTGGGGGTTACTCTCCTCAATATTATCAGTAGTCTTGGTTTCAGACCATGCAACTTTTTCTTCCTCCAGAGTACACTAACTTTGTGCCAGTCACATGATTGAGAGAAAGTGCATCAAGAATTCAAGATACTAGACTTAGTCAAAGCAGTTGACTGAAGGTAGTCTCGGTTCCAGACCATGCAACGTTTTCGTCCTTGAGACTACACTCACTCTGCACCAGTCTCATGAGAGAAAACTTAGGTTTACATCAAGACAGTAGGGCAATTCCAGCGTTACAGACATTACATTCAGACATTTTTTTTGCAACTTTAGGGGCTTATTTCTAGAAATCATGATTATCATTCTGAACCTATTTGTGGTATTCTCAAACAGGTCACCCTGAAGTGTTAACAGTTTAAATTTGAATAAATTTCTATTTATCGTTTGGTAGTTATCACACATAATGCTTGCCGTTAACGGACATTACATTTTTTGGACATGACTTTTCACCTACCAACGCATTTGTCAAAAATTTTGTGAGCTTAAGCATGAAGTGAAGCCAATTTTCTTCTGAAATGGGTGCTGAGGACCTGTTTAAGTTGTAGGCTGACAACAGGAATAACAGATTCAGTATATCCCATACAGGACCATAAATGCTGCGTTACGGACATTACATTTTTAATGTGACGGACATTACACCTCGGACCACTTTTTTAGGTCCTTATATTTATACTTAAAAGCATTTGATAACTAAAATGTAAAGCTAATAGTTGTCATTTTTGGTCCTTTCTCAACTATAAACTACTATAAATTAATTCTGAAGTGCTGTTGAATGTGAAATAATGAGACTCAAAGATTGTGTGTTTTTCAAAAAAGATAGGAAAATTTTGCAAGAAAATAGGTTTTTTTGAAGAAAAGTATGTCTAAATATACTTCAAATGTATTCAAATACCTCTCAAATTGAAGAGTTTGATGAGTTCTATTGCATGATACTAAATCTATCACTGTAGCACATATATTTTTTGAATTATTACAGATATCATGATTTTGAGCCCGGGTAACATTTTTCGCGGCATTGCCCAGTAGTCTTAGTTGAAGTAGTTGACTGATCAATATAGGATGGGGTAATCTAAATGTCTGGACTCCAGACTATATTATCAGGTACAAAGAACTAAGAAAGTAATGATGCTATATATGGTACAGCACTCAAATTCAGTGCTACATATTTAAGTTCTCAATAAATCAAACACCTTACTTCAAAACAGATAAATAAAAGTCTCAAATTATTCCGCATTGTAAGGGTGCAGTGCAGTGAATTATTCCATGGAGGTCTCTCTTCTACCTCCATGATTATTCACATCCAGAAGTTTTTACAACCAAACAGTTGTACTGACTAAACCTCATACTGTGTGTGCTTTGAGTTAGTAGGCCATATTTTGACCTGATTAACCTATAAACAGCGTGTGTCTGTATGAATGTCTGAGTGTCTATACTCAACTGTTCTCTACTTCCTCTGCACTGCAACCTTGTTAGATCTTGTGAAAATTGTTCTCATAAAAATAGAATTTTGTGTGGGAAGTGAATCTTTTCAACATGGTTTGGGTTTAAGCCAACGATCAAGATGATTGGTCGGAGTCTTGAAAAAAAATTATATCATCATGCCTACATCCATGATCATAACTTCAACCTTGTAAAATCCCTAAAATCATTTCAGATTATCTGACTCTAAGTGTTCTTAAAAGCACATCTTGAAAATCACTTTGTGATCATATCCATTTTCCAAGGTTGCCTGCACTTATGAATGTACACTGTAAATTGCTTTGCACTTCCATGCATTATTGTGATTTGCATAATCAAGTGGAAAACCTTTTGCCGTGTGAATGTCAATTAAAACCTCAAGGATAACTTGGCATTCTTGTTACAAGTTTCAATTCAATTCTTGTCGTCTGGGAATGAAGGAAATTGTTAATTATAAGTGCATTTAATGAATGACTTCTTACATTTCGTTAGTCTCGTTACTTTAATTTATGGAATATTGTCAGTGTAAATTGAAGGTCTTTATGATTTTTTTTCTGAGTAGAGACTGTAAACAGTGTATATTACAGTATGTATCATATTTACGTGTACACATTAAAGTTTTAAGACTCCAACTGTCCATTGGACAACAATGTATTCTGCTACATGTATATTTGCTTATTGTTGACTGTAGTGTTGTCTTCAGTTCTTTATCATTTGTATTATCTGTGAGTAGCAATACAGTATTAGATTTTAACCATAATAATAATAGTAATTGATGAATTGAGTGATAATATATAATGCAGGGGCTCCACACTAACTTTTTTGCCTGCTTGCCCGTCGGCAAGTGGAAATTATCCACTTCAGATTTTACTTGCCGCAATGAAATTGAATTGCCGATAACAGATAAGACAAAAACATTAGAAAATGATTTCTATAAATCTAGATATAAGACTTTTTAAATAGCTTTGCGACATTAATTATTTTAATTCTGGCGGGGTCTGCAGTTATGGGTGTATTTATGAAGTTGAGGCATAGTCAACATAAATACACAGACGAAATAATGTTGAAATAGACGCTGAACACAAAATTTTAGAATTTTCTGTTGGGTGTTTATGGACATATATTGCTCAGTTTCATGATCCAAATTTACTTGCCAACGGGAGTAAAGGTTTAACATTGCAGTTTTTACTTGCCCCACTAGTGAAATTTCACTTGCCCGGCGCAAGCGGCGCAAGCTGCTAGTGCTCGAGCCCTGCTGTGTAAATAATTAATAATGCATGACTGATGCCATGATGATGATGATGATAATAATAATAGTAATAATAATGATGATGATGATGATGATGATGATGATGATGATGATGATGATGATGATGATGATGATGATAATTAATAATAATAATAATGATAATAATAATAATAATTAGTGATAGGAAATGTAAATATTTAGTGCTACACGATTTGTCACACATTAAAATTCCAAGACCCCCAATGTTCCAATTGTACTAGTATACTTGTACGGACAAATGTCTTTATATATCTGTCTATGGTTTTGTCATACAGGTGAATGGAAATGCAGCATATGATTTTACAGCTTAATGGAAAATAGTGAGTCTACATGTAATCAGTCTATTCAGTCATTGTCATATTTACTTTGATATGATGTTTAGTTGTTATACTGACTGTTACTATTAAAAGATATCACATCATCTCTCACATATGTCTGTCACTATGACACCAGTGTATACATACATACATACACCCTGTACCATTGAAGTAATTTAGTGCTAATTCAGGTGACCTTATATTTGAGTCATGAGGCAAGAATGCAAATACAGTGAAGTAAGTATACCCATATGTGGAAGTGAACCTTCAAAGTACAGAGATCTGGAATTATCTCACATCCAGACAGAGATAACAAAAGAGAATAATATTAGTTGTATCACTTGAATGATTTCATGACAGGTTAGATTGTTTAGAAGTTAAACCTACAATAAAGGAAAAGCTATGGTTGGCTATCACTATCAGAGTCTCTGCAAAATATAATAAAATGTAGGCATATCATTGTTTAGAATGTGTTTATTGCAAATAATGAATTGTCAATGTGGCAGAAAATCCACAAACTACAGATCAAATAAGTTAACCGTTATCCCAAGAATTTGGAACCCGATATCTAATACGTAAATATTGAAATTACCTGTGCATATTTGTTTAACAATATACTGATTGTCTGTATTGTTTGATGTCATCAGATGATAACCTTTAATTCGTGTCAGGGCTTCTACAAAGCTAGATTGGTCACATGGTATGTGTGTCAATGTGTAGTTTAGCTTGTGTTTTGAAATGTAGGATGCATTATTTTATTTAGGCAAGAATGTTGTAGCATCAATGAGTTACCACTGTTTCAATGTGACCACCACGCCTGGGTTGCAACCCTCCTTTTCAGACTGAGGTGTAACTGTAATTGTTTGATTGTTGAAGGGTGTCTTCTCAGAACCTACATAATGTATGAGTCCAGGTCCTGTTTGAAGGGCCAGAACAGTTAAAAGATAAAATTGATTAATAAATAAACGAATGAATTGAATCAATCAATCAATCAATCAATCAATCAATCAATCAATCAATCAATCAATCAATCAATCAATAAGTAAATAAGTAAATAAGTAAGTAAATAAATAAATAAGTAAATAAGTAAATGAATAAATCAATCAATCAATAAATCAATAAGTAAATAAATAAATCAATCAATCAATCAATTAGTAAGTAAAGTAAATAAGTAAGTAAATACATCAATACATAAATATATAAAGTAAAAAAAAACATGTTAAAGACAATTTTAATTAATCTATAATGTTTTTATTCAAATTTGTGTACTTGTTACTTGGTAGAAGGATAAAAGGATGGTACTACTGTCGTAAAGTAGAAATGGACATGCATGCATATATATCAGATTTCCAGTACTACTACCATCTTCAAGAAATGTAGAGCTGAGTACATGTACACTTGTCCAGCAGCACTATGTATTTCCAGTAATCACTTAGATCACCAATACAGTAGGCCTAAGTGGTCTCAAGGAGAATCAAACATAGGATGCATTTGTAGACAGTAGTGTATTTCTAAATTGATTCTGCATCCATCGCATGCCGTCCTCCACATATTTCCCTTAACCCTAGTCTTTCTCCAAGGCATCATCATCGGCACGTTTCAGGAGAAGGGGGCAGCGACCTTCTGGGGTCTGGCCTCCCGTCTCCCAGTCCAGGGCAACCCCGTGGTGTGCTGGAAGTTCTGTCACACGCTGCACAAAGTGTTGAGGGAGGGACATGAACAGGTAAGCAGAAATTTGCCAAAAAATGATTTAAATTGGATTGAAACCCAAACATCTTCTTACATTTAGAAAATACAGAACAATAATAGAAATAAAACAGTGAAAGTTTGAGCAAATTCTGGTTGAACCGTTCAAGAGTTATGAATGTTCATAGTTTATTTTGTCATCGTTATGGAGGATTCATAAATTGGCAACTCTACCAATTTTTTAGATGAAAGTGTGGAGAACTCCCCATTGGCTTGTATACAAATTTTCACTTATTCTCATTCTTTTTTTTCTTCACAAAATATCTGATTGCCTCTTGCTTGTTGTACAAGTATGTTCCAGCAATAATGACTTTATTGATTCTACATGTACATATTTTTTCTGAAAGAATTTGATTACCTTCTCAACTGACATTTCAGAAAAATGTAAATTTGTGTACGAAACTAATGGGGACATCTCCACACTTTCATCTCAAAAAATGGTAGAGTTGCCAATTTAGGAATCCACTATCATAAGGATTATGTAAACATTGAACATTCATAACTCTTGAACAGTTCTGTCAAATTTCCGCAAACTTTCACCATTTTCTTTCTCTTGTTGTTATCTATGATCTGAATGCAAGTTGATGTCTGGGTTTCATACCCCTTTAAATATAAGAACCACAAACAGGGGACTCTTGAGTCCAAGTCTCCCTTGGGAAATGTGTTCTCAGTGTTTAGATGTTGAAGTGACTGATTTGAGTTTCAAACACAGCTCTGTCAAGACTTTAAAGGGATTGGAAGAAATAAAAAAAATGCCTCTTTAACCAATCTGGTTGAAAGATAAACCAATGTATGTACCAGCTGGAGTGTATCTCCTGGTCAGAAGTTGTTTACTTAAGCCGAATCAAGCACGAACATATTGCATCTTGTTTCTCTCGAGCCCTGATAGAAATAGATCCCATAGAAAGCCACAGAACCGATGTGTCTGTCACAAGACATACTGATGGAAGTTATTTTAGAAAGGGTCAACATTTGACTACAAAATTTTCACTGTAGAATCCTTGCATAGTTTACTTGATTCTAGAATAGTTTCACCCCGAGTTGAGGACTACCCCCATCATGACATTCACCTTTACATTGCTAAAATCCCAATGATGTTGAGTTCTTTGCCCCTGCACCTAACATTTGCATGAACTTAGCTAGACTACAGATGAAATTCAATTAAAGACAGTATATAACACTGTGGAAGCCCCGTTTAAAAAATTGTCGATCTTTGTTATCTGACATACCTGGTATCTGACAGTGTTTGAATGGACAAGTAAACACCCTACAACACAAAAGTTTGGACAGTTATGCTGTCACTAGTAAAATATGTGCAGATACAAATTGGCACATTAATTATATATCGGGCGATAGGAAATTCTGCAACACAGCCGTCTATGGAGAAAAGCTGGAATGGTCACTCAATGATTTTCACTTTTTTAAAGCACTTAATGATTGTTTTACACTGCAATTTTTTCAGGGCTTTATTTTTAGACCGTATCAAAGATACTAGCATGGGGAATCATGTAGCTCAGATTTTTTAAACTGGAAACATTGTTATACAATGCCTTTAAGACACATGCAATACTAGGTACAGTAGATCTCTTCTTTACACTTACAGTATATGTTTGCATTAGGGTACTATTTTATGATACCTGAGTAGCAAATTAAAATGACAAATCCTACAGATTCACTGTAAAGTTCAAGAAGTCATTGCATTGTAGGTGATCTTTGATCCGTAAATTAATTTACTTTTCAATCAGTCATATTTGTGTAAGGCCTTGGGCCTACCAGAAATGAGAACAATAATGACCAAGAATGGCTTTTTGAAGTTCATTTTATTACATCACAATGATATGGGCTAAAATATACTGTAACAGTGCATATAAATGTATGATCATGTAAAACTGTAGTCTGATAAATCGCTGTAAGGGATGACAACTGTAAAGGTGTAGAGACTGAATTTAGCCACTAACTAGAATGGTGTAACGTGTTAATAATGCTTTACAAACTGTGTTACACTAACACAAGTGCCTTGCTGGCTATGCTAAGTTCCAAGTTAACACCCTTCTCAGGTACTGATTTGTATGCATGTGTAGGTGTACAATGTTTGTACTTTCAACTATTGAACAATACCTAAGATTTGCACAATATGTCTAAAAATACTGAGGTCATTCTAACAAAAAGATTGAAGGCCTTAACATGTAGGTGGCTTCTGTGTACATGTATGTAGGCCTACACACATACATGTACACCTCGTCAGATTTCAGCAGCAGTTATACTACACAGTAATTGAGGTGATTTGCAACCATTTGCAAATATTTCAGTTTTTGTACATTGCTGTGTGTTTGTTTTTGTTTATTTATGAATATTACAAAGGAAATTAAAGCATTAACAACATTATTCACAAATTCTATTCCTGTGAGGTTTCTCTCAAAGTGTTTTTTTTTTCAAACCTAATTGACACTAAAGGAATAATAGAGGTAGTCCCTGATTTAGGTTTAAAGGCCAAGTATATCTTTTGCATGCCTAGTAATTAACATTGTTTAAATACACCTGCATGTATTATAAAGGAAAATACCATCTGAGAACCTTTAGCAAAGTTTAGGAGCTGGAAACTGGATAAGAAATGGCTGGTAAAACAGACTAGCTAGTAGCTACCAAACCAATAACTGACTGGTATGATCGTGATAAATCTACATGTACATCGATCATGTAGATATATACGTCTTGTAGCTAACAGAATGCATCTGAAATCTCATTATGTTCTGTAGGCTTTGGGAAGATTGGAGGAGATTTGGTTCAGTTCTCATGACCTACTTTAAACGGTTATTGTTATACTGTGCAAGTGCAGTACAGTATGTTAAAGGTATTCTATCAAGTTCATGTATAAAGGTACAGTAGTGCTGGTATATATGACAAAAAGGGAATTTTCTCCAAAATTAGTGTGATTTGTTTATGACAGTGCCCTGAAAATTGCATACCCTGATTGTGAATAGGGAACTCATCCATTTAGCCTTAGGAAATGTACACAGTGATATCTGCCTTAAAAGTATTATTAAAAAATAATGTGTCATTCAAAACAATTTTTACAAGATGTGATGTTTTCTGCTGAATTTGAAGTTGGTACGATCTACTTACTAGTAAGAGAATGATGTAAAATCTGTGAGATTGACAAAAAACACTATCCTCTACCTCAAAAACTTTGGTCCTGTAAAACTGTAAATCAAAGTTTTTCCTTAACTCTTAACGTGCCGAAGTCGCAGATCTGCGACAAATAATATACATAAACTCCATAGAGATTAAAATCCTCTGGCACGTTAAGAGTTAAGTAAAGACTGACCAATATCAGGATTGAGGGTAAAGGAGATGCAGTATCAACATACAGAGCTTTTGTTTTGAACAATTCAGCACTGTACACTCTTAAGTTGAGGCCATTCTTACATGTAATTTTCAAGTTGACATTGATGAATATACTGTGGCTTCTTACCATTTCTCCAAGATGGTCATGTTAATAATTAATCCTTCTACAAGTTCATTCCAAAGCAGAGACAAACACTATGATTTAATCCTCTCAATATCATCATGTCAGAACTCCGTACACTTTGCATTCTGATTGAATCTGTTTGGTACTGAAAGGGGGACCGCACATGTCGACTTGTGCACAACTGCGGCTAGCAGTTGTACAGTAGGTCTTCAGGTTACTTACCTACTGAACCCTACTACAGTGTAATTGCATTTTAATCATTAAAACAATTCTAGCCCAGAGAACCCCTAGAGTAGGATGATGAATTACTGATGATTCATTTGATGGTGTCCCACAAAATGGAGAGCAAGTACTACAGTAAGCCTTGGGTGTATGCAGGGGGGGGGGGCATAATAACTAATAGACTACCCCTCCCCCAAATTTCAGAAGGTCCACATTTTATCCGAAGACATTTTTTTCCAAGGACCTTTTTCACAATTATATTTTATTTAAAAAAAGATTGATCTGATATATTTTAAACACATCTTTCCATTATTTCATTGAGAAAAGTTCCAAAGAATTATTATTACAACCCACCCAGAAAAAAAAAATCTGGATACACGCCTGTGAGCCTTGGTTTGGTTAACGTCATTAGTTTGTTTTGATCCTGTAGGCTGAGGTTAATTAGCCAGTGATGTCACTCAGACAGGTGACATAAAGATCTACAAACATTTAATTAGCTACTTCAGAATTTCATTCTGCTAATGGATTAACTTAAATTGGCCTGACCACTACAGTATATCATCATTTGTCCAGCAGAAGGGCCCTAGCATATGTTCCTGGCAGAAGGTCCCTAACAGCAAACTTTCTCTAATTTGAGAAATATTGCCTTATTTGATATTTGCACTTTATATTAGACTGACAGAAGGATTACACTACTTTGATTTTATGTGAAAAGAGCCAATGGTTTTTATGTTAGAGGCAATCATAGGTTAAAGGGCAGTGACATGATTGAGAGAAATAAAAAAAAACGTCTCTGAAACCAAACTGGTTGAAAGATATACAATAGATACACCACCTGGAGTACATCTCCTGGCTAGAAGGATTTATCTTGAACTTGTTAACTTAAAGGTAAATGACATGATTGGGGGTAGTCCTCAACTTGGGCTGAAACTACTGTACAATCAAGTAAACTATGCAAGGATTCTTCTGTGAAAATCTTGTAGTCAAATGTTGACTCATTGTAAAATAAACAATGTCAATATCACTCGTAGCACGGAAACCTGCTGTGTGGCTCTCTATGGGGCAATTCCGTGTTAAAAGATTTGGCCATTTTCACAACATTTTTCAATCTGCTGTCCAAACAAATGAGGAAAGACAATTTGTTTTGTGGTAATTATAAAGTACTAATGTGTAGCCTTGTGAAAAAATGACAACCAACAAAAAAATTGTTTTTTGTGGGTGAATTAGAGGTGGGGCTTATTTTTATTGTCCCCAGATAAAATTAAGATACTCATATGCTTTGCTTGATTCTCCTTAAGTAAACAAATTACAGACAAATCCTTTCTAGCTGGGAGATCCATCCTGCTAGTGTATAGTTGGTATATATTCAACTCATTTGGTTCTTGAGGCATTTTCAAGTGTTCCCAATCATGTCACTAACTTTAAGCCAAATCAAGCATGAACAGCATGTACATGCACTAGCATTTCTCTCAGGGCCTGATAGAATTAGATGCCATAGATTGCTTCACAATAGATTTGGGCATACTTTGATGGAAGTTACTTTAGAATGAGTCAAAATTTGACTTCAAAATTTTCACAGTAGAATCCTTGCCCAGTTTACTTGATTCTAGAATAGTTTCACCTCAAGTTGAGGACCACCCCTATCATGTCATTTACCTTTAAGGCCTTTTGCCGGGAACAGTTGCTAGGGCCTTCTGCCGGACAAGCGACGAGTACATAAAGGCTGTGTCTGTGTGTATTGTAAGCTGCCAACAAGTTTGGACTGTATATTGTAATCATTGCACATCCAAAGTCGGTGTACAAAATAATGTTCAAATCATGGGCACATTTCCAATTATCCAACATTCCAGACAACCCTAATTGGACTAAATGAAGTCTAATGAAGTCTTATGATGCATGCACCATGTGTACATTGTACCATAACATGCTCCACAAGTACAGACTGAATTGACTGATTTGTGGTATTCAATAATTTTTTTTTTCTATGAATTGCAGAAATTTTTTAATAAATGGCCTGTGCCACAGCTGTGGGAATTTGTTAATTTCAAGCCAGGAAATGGATTATTCTGCCAAACCTTATTTGATGAATTGATGGTTTGCAATTGTTTGTGTGTGTGTGTGTGTGTGTGTGTGTGTGTGTGTGTGTGTGTGTGTGTGTGTGTGTGTGTGTGTGTGTGTGTGTGTGTGTGTGTGTGTGTGTGTGTGTGTGTGTGGTGTGTGTGTGCGTGTGTGTGTGTGCGTGTGTGTGTGTGTGTGTGTGTGCGTGTGTGTGTGTTTGTGTGTGTGTATGTATGTCTGTTGTATTTCATACCTTTTGTAAGCACAGTAGATTGAAATCTCCCATAGACACAACACCATCTTTAAATCTGATATAGTGGGGATGGCCAAATTCCCATACAATCTGCGTGACTGATTGTAATGATAATAACCCTCATTTAGGATTTCATTATGATGTACCTGCTGTACTGCGCAGCCAATCTGTTACATCGAATATGACTCATCTTCATCAATGCTCATCACATGACCAAAATGAAATGAAGGTGTTAAAGGTAAACATCACATTTTTTTCAACAAATCATAGAAACAAATTGATGACTTTGAAATGATAAACTTCAATTTTGGAGTTCGTCAAAGGAAGGAAACATGATTTGTAAAGTTAGGGTCAGGTCGTTCTATTAATAGCTTTGTTTAAGTACAATAATTAGAAGGATTTTTTTTTTTAAAGTGTCTGTACTTCAGTGAAATTAATGAGTATGAAAGTGAGAGTAGATGATATTGGGTAAACCAGGGAAGTGTCTTATTTCCTGCTTTTAGATAGGCTTGCACAGTGAAATTAACCATCTTTAGTGGTAAATGATTAGCACTGTCATGTACATGTAACTGTATATCAGAATATCCAAAGAGCATTTTGAAACCAATTAAACAACTGGATTTATCATAAGGAACATGACTATCGAGAACTGATAAGAACCGTGTGAAGGCAGGGTATGCATCCCAAAGAGAAATTAGAACTGGAACATACTTCCTGTACTGATATGACCTCTTCGCTTGTCGCTTGACCTTTTTAATCTCGATGGTACACAAATGAGATGGGTCTGTCTCGGTGATGCTTTTACACCTGGGATTGGTTTGCTAAACCACTAGTGCGAGTCCAAGGCCATGGTGGACATGGTCAGAGGGCATTAGACGTAGGTGTCATGTTCACATGACATCTTTTTATTGTTAATAACTTACAATATTATCCACAAGTTTGTTGGCATGCAGGTTATCGTCAATGATAAGACTCTTGTTTCTATTTATGGGTACCACTTGATTATGAATCTAGAAGTGTAAGTGTAAAGGAAGTGGAAACACAGGGGGGGGGGGGAGAACAATAACCATGAAACTAAGAATCTCAGAATAATGTTTGAAACAACAAAATTGACCTGAAAATATATCAATATTATTACACAATGCACATTTATTTTGATACCAACATGTACTGTAATGTTGCTGTATCTGTATTGGCTTTGGATTTGGGGGGGGGGGGAGATAAAATGAGATTTTAGAAGGTTAACAATAAGACAAACATGAAAACATAGATCAAAGCTAGGATGAGTTTTGGGCCATTGTAGGTACTGGTCTTGACCCAGTATAGGCCTACACCCAAATTTTCCACTCAGTCCACGAGATATTAGTGGCCCCCTTCTCCTACTCCTAAATTCGTACCCCCACCCTCATCACCATCCCCACTCACATCTCCACCCCCAACGTGTATCACCTGTCATCTCCTCTGCTGTTACTGTTGTTGTCACATTATTTCTTGTGTTCGTTGTACCTTTTCTTTCCCATTTTTTAGTCTGTGATGATACTAACATGTACAATCCCAAGGTACATACTATACTAACACACCCGTTCTTACAATTCTGGCACCAAATGAGTCCCATAATTATACACATGGGCTTAATTTCAGACCTTTTTGCCATACTGTATAAGACAGTTGT
>JZLH01S0635795.1:72347-97133 GCA_001188425.1 Eucidaris tribuloides | reverse complement strand
CAAAGATATTTTTTCAAGGGCCTTTTCACAATGACATAAATGAAAAATCATTTACCAGGTAATTTTGTTCACATCTAGCTGTTCATTTTGAGAACGTCCAAACAGTCAACATCACAACCCACCCAAAACAAATCCTGGATACACCCCTGTTACGGGATTTTGCCATGACCCTGTAATCATAAGTTTATCCTATTTTGACCTTGAACTATGTGATGTATAACATTTACAAGTCCTTTCGCTTGTAACCACATTGCCTTGGTGAAAGTGAAAAGGAAAATATGTATAGTAACTTGACTCTTGAGCTTACTCTTTGCTTGTTTTATCTGCCCAGATTTCCTTGTTTTGTATGCAAAATAGCATCTTATTGTGTTAAGAGGAGACCTTGCGAGAAAAAAAGTAAAATCCTCCTTGAAATTTATTTTGACAATACATTGTAGATTATCTATTCATACAGGGGGTTGTGCACCTCAACTTGTAATACACGATGACTCTTGTAAATATATATGTCTTGTCATCTTTTTAAATGGCATCATCAGCTAAAATGTTGGTACTGAACTACTGATATGTGCCAGATTGTAGCAGGGTTAGTGATTTGAAGAAAAAAAAATGATTGTAATAAAAATCAGATATTTAGGATGCAAATACATTGCAGAGTATTCTTTTAATTTTAATATAGTTTTGGCACATGAATAATCACCATGACCAATTACTCTAACTTGTATTTTATTGTTTCTTGATTTGAATCAGCATTTGATTAAAATTCATTGATTTGTTTTTGTTTTTTGTATGGGAAGACTTTATGATAAGTATGTTATTGCTTTGTTTTTATGCGATTTTGTTTGTGATTAGGAAGATCTTGAGCAACTGTCAAATTAACCACTTTCACAAATTGTCTTGTGACTTATCCATGACTTGTGAAATGCACAGAGTACTGAAGAGTGTATTAGAGGTGAATTAGTATTTTCTGTAGATTTAACTCTATGTACCCTGTACAGAAATATTGAAGAAACAAATTCATAACACAATTTGTGTGTTTAATGTTTTATGAAAATGTAGTTCCTCTGTAAATGGATTTTATGATGTGATAACCATAGAGCCATGATTACCTCATGTCTTTGCACATGATTGCTTGACAAGATATATTTCCTGATCTAATTTTTATATTTGTATAATTATTCTCTAAACAATCATTCCAATGTTTTCTTCTTCTCACTATTTGCAGGCTTTTAAAGAACTTCAACAACACACAAACCATTTGGGAGACCTTGGCTCAATGTGGGTAAGTTAATCAGTACATATAACTGAATTGAAAATAAATAGATCTGTAAGTGAAAGATGCAGTGATCGAATTGAAAGGAATTCAAACTCAAATATGAAAATTAGATAGAATGTCATACAGAACCAATAGAAACTGATGCATAAAAATTACAAAATGTATGGTGGACTGCAGAAGAACACAGAAAAAACAGAACTGCAGTAGAAACAAATACAGTACATCAGTATGCAATTTTTGCCAACTGCCACTCTGAAGAAAAGAAATATGATTTTGAAAAAAATCACAAAGATACAGTATAAGAAAATATTTTTGAGTAAATTGTAACAAATAGACTGTAATAATGATAGTGAATGCTATTTTTGTGTGGTATTTTGGTCCTTTCTGATTGTATATTTATTCTCTCAATCTCTGTTCTTGATGTTCAGCGTCATTTTCATGAAGGTTACGGCAAACTAAATGCAGCGTACTGCTCACTCCTGAACACAAAGCTAGAATTCCACAGAAAGGTGAGTATTTCTGTTTAAATCAATTTTGCGAATTGGGATAGAAAACAAAATGAATTTTCACCATGAACAGAACTGTACTCAGACATCAAAACAATATTTGACCACATTGAAAGAAATACATTCAGACACCAAAAAGGTGTTCATGGATACATTATGAGAAGGCTTACTAGTCATAAAGGGGTAGAGAGATTGAATATAAGTAAAGACACTGTTGTAATTCAAAATGGTCATTAATAATCTTTAAAAAATGAATATTTGTGAGTAACTGGTTAGACATGTACCATACACATTTTCCCTGTTTGAATTAATCATCCGGTTGACATTATCAAGGTGATTTTCATTTGTGAATATCATGATAGTGACCGGTTGATTTTCAAAATGTTATTTTTGACTGTTCATTTGAACAAATTAAAGCATCATACAACCCAGACATAAATTTTTTACTAGTTTTAAATCGAGTGTCTACAATGTTGAACAATGTCTTTAACTCTGAAGCCCTATCATATGAACTCACTGTATGTGAAATCTAAATGTTATCATCTTTCCATTATCTTATTTGGTGCATAATATTATTGCTAGGTCTGAATTTAATAATTCATGTACTTTGTGGTCACTGTCTTCAGTGATATGAATTGGTCAAAAACTTTGAACTTAGATGCTTTGAATGACACATTCCTGCCAATGACGTTTCAAAGGCTAACTCTCCTGACATTTACAATATCTCAAATATTTTGTGTGATAAAGCTGGAACAATTTCTTGTCAGAAGCTAGCACTTAACTATAAAAACCTTTATGCCTCTATCAAGTGTATGAACATATGTACACTAAAACACAGCTCTTTAATTTTAATTACATTGAAGTAGTTTTAGTTTCATAAAATGTGTGTAATTTTTTGTTTTCTATTTTTAGCTTAGTTGTTGACTTCATTACAGGAAATGAAGTCTTCATATGTGTTTGTTTAATGTTGAAGGTTTATTTCTTCCTTTTTATTCATTTATTTCATGTATGCAACTTTATTTTAGAATCCCAGCATGCCTGGCAACCTTCTTCTCAGCCAACCAGAAAAGGACTTAGAGAAGATGTGTGAGAATGACATCAATAACTAGTAAGTCCACTGTGAATTGTACTAAAAAACAGGATGACTTTGAACAAAAATTGCTTTATTGCAGGATTTTTTACCGTCCAAGTTACCGTCTGTGCTTCTCATACACTGCAAAGACAGCATACCTGGCCAGAGATAGCCTAAAAATTTAGGGAAAAGAGCTTGCAGTAGTTACCTTTTTCCTGTAGACTTTTACTTACCAAATTATTTCAAAATCTGAGATCGGAGCCAAAAAAAAGGGGGATTTGGAAACAGCCATGGGTTGTTGGTTATTTCTGTGGTTTGCATATATTCAGGGTGTGTATGAATGCATTTAATCAGTTAATTGACATTCAGAGTGGACTCTAACAATAGTTCACTTGTGTTTTGTGGACATCATGCATAAGAAATCAAATTATCAATTTGAAGATGGTATTCACGTTGTGGATGTGACCAATACTGACAAAGAAGGTTAACTCAGTTTTAATTTCAATTAATTTTTCCCCAGATTTTACACACATGGTAAGAATCATAAAGACCAAAACAGAGGAAAGTAAAAAACATTTGCCTGACAAAAGTCAGTGTGTGAATCATACATCATAAATAGCTCACAAATGATGCACAGGGCCTCCACTCTATGTGAGTACCATGTGAAGATACTATTTATATTGCATTGCTATTTTAAGCCTATAATGTTGGAAGTTGAGGCTGCTGTTGGGTATAGCATGAATTTAAACATGGGAAGGCATACATTTACTTTGGTGTCCTTCTGAAAAATCAATAACAAAACAAAAAAAACCCCACAGAATCCTCAGTTTGATTTGGATAGCATAGTGTTATGGTTTTACAAGGTAGTCCCCTCTTTTTTTCTTCTTTTTTTCGTTTTTTTTTTGGGGGGGGGGAAGGGGTTCAGGAGATCAAATCTGACTTCCAGAGAGCTGTCATAAAAAAACTTTAAAATGTTAACAAGATATTATACTATTATCTATCGTAAACTGTTACAGAATGTTCAATACATATGCAGATTCTCAAGTATAGAAATTTTAGGGATGTGAGAGTTAAGATTTTAATATGATTTCAGACTTTTTGCAGTTTTAATGCATTGAAACGCACATCTTCTATTGCATAAAATTATCCAGAATTTTTCACAAATGCTCTCACATCTGTGTTATTTGAAAACTGCTAAGCAGAAGTGGTTCTTGTGGTTCATGTTTCATAATTGTACGAAGAATTCATGCTAGTGTTATCTTGTGTTCTAGTAATTGTAATCTTAAAGGATCTATTCCATTTTGATTTATTTCCTTTTTTTTTCTCAGCTTTCAACTCTCAGTTGAGATTTTTGACTACTTGGATGGTCTGATTGCACTTGAGGCAGCCAGTAAGTGTTCATAACTTTTAAAGATTAAATTTGAAAAAAAAAGTGTTCTGACTTATTAGATTTATGCTTCAGCATTGGAGGATGCATTATTTTGGTGCTTTAAAAAATACAGAATAGAAAAGAAACAAAGAAAAGAAAAAACAGAGTCAACCAGCCTTTGCGATTCCTGTTTTTCTTCTAACAATGAGAATGTATCAGAAGTATGTTTTATTTTATTTTGGTCAGTCAGTCCATTGTGAAACTCCTGTGAATGGAACTGCTGTATTTTCATGTAAATAAAATGAAATACGATACACATAATGCCCTTGAGATATAGCTTTGGAAGACCTATCTGTTTAGTGTCTCGAAAAAAGCATGATTTGACTGCAGTCCGCATTTTATAAAAAAAAACCCTGCTGAGCATTACTGCAGGATTATTAATCACATTTAGTGATGGTTCTAGCTTGAATAGGGGAAGATGCCTCATCTCACTTCTCCCCCCCCCCACCCCCAATTCTGATCAAAGCCTGTACATTCACAACTTTTCAGGTGTGTTTAGTTTTCAGTTGATACACACATTTAAATGTAAGTAAAAGAAAAATAGAGAGCCAAAGTCTGAGGTCACTCTGATTCAGAAACTCTGCCCAGTTTTCTGAATTGGTTTGATGTCATCAGGTTGGCTCTCTATACAACCACAAAGAAATTTCTATTTAGTGTTTGACCTAGAAAATCTTGGCAAGGTGAATAGGCCTTGATTTAATACCAACAACTGTAAATATAAATAGGGCTATTTACATTGACATTGATTTCGAGTATACAATTTACTTCATGTTTGTTGTTCGCCTTATCTGTTCCCAGTGGTATTTAACTGCAGATTGGTTAATTCTATCAATGTAAAGAAATAAAGCAGTGCTTACAGGGACCCAACTTGTAATGAGAACACATATAAAATATCCACAAGTAAGCTGTGCTAGCCCAAGAAGTCAAATCTGCATTGATAAATGTTGCGAAGGTCAGAAGTTTGTGATAAAGTGCTTATCCATTTTGATTGCTTTATTTGGTAGGGCTGAGTTATGCACATTAAACTTCTACACAGAATTTTGAAATTATACTCCATTACTTAATTATGGTAATTTATGCAAATTTTTCCAAAAATAACAAAAATTGCTTCTTCTCCCACATTTCTTGACCGATTTTCATTCTGTTTGTTTGATCTGATAGGGCTAGGTGGGGGCTTCAAGACTTCTACACAAAATTGTGAAATTAATCAATTATGCAAATTTAAAATTAATCATAATGCAAATTTATGCAAATTTATTCAAAATCACAAATAAAATCACAAAAAATGCTTCTTATTCATTTCTCAACCAATTTTGATTTAGTTTGCTTTATCTGGTAGAGCTAAGCTTGGTACACTAAACTTCTACCCAGAATTTTTAACTGTTGCTCCATTAATTAATTATGGTAATTTATGCAGATTTATTCCAAAAATAACAAATTTATTTCAGTTCTCATTCATATCAAGTACCTTTTAATTTGGTTCCACTTCAAATGTGTTTTTTCCAACAACAAAAATCAGTATGGAGCCCCGGAAGGGATCCGGGGGTGCAATCATATATAATTCATGTAGTTATTATTATTTTTTTTAATTATTATTTTTTTATATTCATGTTCCTTCCAGGACATCAAGTATTAATTTTTTGACCAGTATAAAATTGTACCACATGAAATTTCGGATATATGATGTTGCGAGATGCCGGATGAGCGCTACGTCATTGACGTTTTCTATTTATTATTTTGTCAAACTGGGACTACAGCAGACTGATCCATAATGGCAAATCACACACACACACACACACACACACACACACACACACACACACACACACACACACACACACACACACACACACACACACACACACACACACACACAAATGTATCAATGCTTCATCAACCATTTTATGACAAAATCTAACCTACCAGTTAAACTTGATTTTGTACACATGAGGTAAGTTGTTTGAAAAATAGTAGTTATGAGTCTTCAATAACTGATCAATGGGATATTATGGTTCTGAGGCTCTGAGCATAATTTATAAGCATGAGCATAATGAATGACTCTTCATATTCACTTTGTGTTGGAGTATATATGCACAATACAAATAGAAATACACACAAAAGTGATAATTCAAATTAGTACCATGTACCCTTATTTAACCAAGGTGTTCCCTTTAATGTAATTGTTGGATTAACTAAAACAAATATGATATGTGTTTGTACAACACATGTCCTTGACAACCTGAAGATAGGAAATGAAATTGTGGTTCGTGTAAATACACACTTATCCAAATTTGGAGTGGCTGTTTGAATGGCTAGTGATTTTAGTTTTGAGATCTGAATAGTAAGTGTTCAACTATTGATTTGTTGTGAAATGTCAACATCAACATTCTGTGAAAGTTGTAAAATGGATCATTCCCTGCCCACACTCCTCAAAATAAAACGGGCTAAGCTAAAAATTTGAAGTACTGGTAACTCAAAGGTTATCAAGTGTTAGTTGTTATGTTTACATGGATTAATTCACTGGTCTATCAGTCAATCAAGAGTGTGAAGTGTATCAGCATTTGTGACCTGTCACCATAATACTCTGATAAAGTCGCACATCTTATTAAACAGACATGCAGAGAAGAATATTTTTGTGAAAAATATAAATACTAAAACTTTTGCAACATGTGAAGGTCATAAAACTTTTACCCTTCACTTTCATACTTTATATCATTATTGTGATATTTGACACTTTCCTTACCTTTGGGTTGTGCCACTTTATCAGGGTATCGTGGTGACGGGTCACATATTATCTGAAGGTTTCTTTTACTTTAACACTATTAATATTGTCATTGTATTATAGCTCAACTTACAGTGGCAGTCTCCTGTATTTCTCAGTCCAAACCATTCATTATTTAAGTTTACTTAAATGAACAGCCTTAAATATTATGTAATGTATCTAAGTTTTATCAAACTGATATTGTTGACATTTTCCTGATATATCTTGAAATTGGAAAATCCAAATATGTATTCTATGTTTTTGGGGAAATACAGGAATAATTTTCAAGTAATTAAATCAATCAATCAATCAATCAATCAATCAATCAATCAATCAATCAATCAATCAATCAATCAATCAATCAATCAATCAATCAATTAATTAGTCACAATCAGTCAGTCAATCAATCAGTCAGTCAATCAATCAATTAATCAATTAATCAATCAGTCAATCAATCAACCAATCAGTCAAGTCAGTCACTTAGTCAATCAATCAGTCAGTTAGTCATTCAAACAGTTAGTCAATCACTCAATTAATCAATCAATCAGTCAGTCACTCAGTCAATCAGTCAGTCAATCAATCAGTCAGTCAATCAATCAATTAATCAATTAATCAATCAGTCAATCAATCAACCAATCAGTCAAGTCAGTCACTTAGTCAATCAATCAGTCAGTTAGTCATTCAAACAGTTAGTCAATCACTCAATTAATCAATCAATCAGTCAGTCACTCAGTCAATCAGTCAGTCAATCAATCAGTCAGTCAGTCGATCAATTACTCACTCTCTTACTCATCAATCAATCAATCAGTCAATCAATAAAGCAAAAAAGCAAGCAATCAATCAATTAGCCAGTCATTCAATCAAATCTGCCTTATATTTCTTTCAGTTTTCAGCTCGTTTGACCTATCCAAGACCATGTCAGGCACGAGTTCAGGTCAGTGTCGTCTTTCACCCCTCATTCCAGTCATCCTTGATTCCAGTCAACTCTATGACTTCAGTGTCAGGTTACTCTACAAGCTCCATGCATGTAAGTGCCATGTCTTTATACTTATACTTATTATACTTATATGGTTTTGTTACCGTAATTTAACTCTTAACGTGCTGAAGTCACAAATATGCATCACACAATACATACAAATGTCCATATGGCTGTAATATCCGTGGTTTGTTCAGAGTTAATATCCCACAAGCTATTGATTGCAAGGGCTTACATGAAAATGCTATTAGCTTTTCTAGTCAAAACAATATAATCCCAAATCAGTGCAAAATTCAAGTATCATTGTGATATTGTGATACATGTAGTTATTGGGTGGAACCATTACAAACTTTGTGTTTCCTTCTGTATTCTTTTTTTTTCACCTGCCCCTACTAGGCTTACCAGCTGACACATTAGAGGGGCATCGGACTCGCTTCCTAAAACAGTTCCACGCCCTCAAGGAGTTCTACACCCGCTCCAGTAGCCTCATGTACTTCCGACGCCTCATCCAAGTGCCTACTCTACCTGCTGTAAGTCACTATGTAATTATAGTTTAAAGGTTTGTGACATGATTGGGAACTCTTGAAAATGCCTCAAGAACAAAATGAGTTGAAATATATACCAACTATACACCAGCTGGAGTGGATCTCCCAGCTGGAAGGATTTGTTTAAGCATGAAAATTAATTCTATCGGGGCACGATAAAATATGACCCATAGAGAGCCACACAGCAGGTTTGCCTGCCACGAGGGATATTGACATTAGTTATTTTAGAATGAGTCAACGTTTGACAAGATTTTCACAGGAGAATCCTTGCATAGTTTACTTGATTCTGGAGTAGTTTCAGCCCAAGTTTAGAACTACCCCCAATCATGTCATTTACCTGTAAAGGCCCACTGTCCAGGCAGAATGGAAATGTGTCCTCTTGTGGCTTGTATGATAAAATTAGGAGCACTAATTTTTCACACAGTGAAACACAAACAGCCGTAATGTGTTTGCTAATACAGTATTTGTTGTCATATTGATGTCTAAATACTATGGCATGGCAGCTATGCATGTTCATGGATATGTGTTGCTCAATTACAGAAAGAAAACATTGAAATAACAAATATTTGTCAAGTATTATAAGAGGATGAGAGGAAACTATAGCATATTAGATAGGGCTGTTAATTCCTTTGAAAGACTTTCATCAGTTCAAATCCAGGTGCAACACAATTGTCTGTAGATAAGGCACTTTATCACTTTTCCTAGTTCTTTGGAATAAACAAAAAGTCATTGCAGTGCCATGTTGAGAGATACATGCATTGTCATCAGCATGTTAACCCCTTGGGCTCAAAGCTGTATGGCACTGTTGTTCATTGAGAGACGATGTGATTTGCACATGGTTGACTTTGAAGGGAATACAAACCCATGTTTTCTCAAAAAATTCTTCATGGAATATTTATTTTCTTACTTTATACTGGTCAAAAATGTGTAATTTTTGGGACAGATGCATTAAGCAATAGAACTCTACCATTAATCCGGTGTTTTACTGAATATTTGTCAGATTTTTTCGGCTTTTGTAGAAGCCTGTCGTCTCTGAGTGTGCAATGTACTGGGCTTCTGTACAAGCTGTCGTCCCCAAGGGGTTAAAGAACACACCAGTCCTCCTAGAAAACAGAAGAGTGAAAATCCAGGGTAGTGGCCCTTTCAATTTCTTAAGTGTCCATGGTCCACCTTCTTTGATGTTGCCTGGCTGATGGACAAATGGTCCAAATTTGTTGCTTGTCTATTTCATTGTTCCGGCTGTCAGGCATGAGCTACGTATACATCATTAAAAATGTAGTTTCTGTGTTCCATACTCAGTGATATCTTTGAGTTTGCTTCCTTAGATAGATTTGAATTGTGCTTTCATAATGTGTAATGCTTTTGTATAAAACAAACTAGCCCTCGCTTTCATCCATTTGATTAATATAATTATCATCTTCCCTCACAACAGGAGCCACCAGATTTCTTCATAGCTGCTCTAAGCCAAGATAACTACATCAGTCCTGCTGTCATGCTGCAGCTGAGTGAATCAGGCACCGATGGGAGCGGTGGCAGGGATAGTCCACCGGTAAGATACAGTAACATTCTTGTCATTCCTTTCACATTGTGTGAATTCTTTTTCCTTTTCACGGTGTAACATTTATACCCAGTGCCATTAGTTTTCTGTGTTATGGAACATGACAGAAATCAGTCTGGTTAGGGTAATCTGTAACATTTAAAGAGAATGTTGCATTTATTATAATGATTTTAATAAGGCCAAAATATGGCCAACGTGCATAGAATCCAAAAGTTTAAGGATACATGTTAGTGGCATTTGCAGGGATATCGACAGAATACGAGATAATAATTGTTATATGTTTTTGCATGTGGATCAGTAGGAAAGTCGGATATTTTCATTGCTGCAGATAAACCTGCAAAATTCCCTGACTGCAAACTTTTACGTCCTCGTAAAGAATATAATTATTATCAGAAACAGTTATTATTAAGGCAATGTATCATACTTTTATGAAAAAAATACCCTTTAATAAGGATTTTGCACAGTTTCTCATAGAAATTAACCCCCTAAACAGGTAAAATTTAAAACAGGAACAGAATTTTATGGGGAACATGTTTTTGATACCTCAAGAAATGAAATATCAACAAAAGTGAAAAGTGAAATGAAGCAAAAGTTGTCTATACTGACCAGAGATTCATAGGAAAACCTGTTAGATATAGCTTTCAAAACTGTTTGACATAGTTAAGTACTGTAAGTATGATTAATGACAATGTAGTTTGAAAGTTCTTATTTTGGATAAATAAATTATCATAGCTGTAGAACTAATGGATAAATAATAGAACTCAACAAAATACTATTCACAATGTTACACATATGAGCAGATGAAAAGTAGAATCATGTTCAAGGTAAATTACATGATTGGGGGTAGTCCTCAACTTGGGGTGAAACTATTCTCGAATCAAGTAAACTGTGCCTGGATTCTACTGTGAAAATTTGGTAGTCAAATGTTGACTCATTTTAGAATAACTGCCATCAGTATGCCTTGTGACAGACAAATCTGTTGTGTAGTTTTCTATGGTATCTATTTATATCGGGGCCCAAGAGAAACAAAATGCTAGTGTGTTCATGTTTGATTAGGTTTAAGTAAACAAATTCAAGATAAATCCTTCCAGCCAGGAGATACACTCCAGCTGGTGTATCCATTGGTATATTTCTTTCAATCAGTATGGTTTGAGAGGCATTTTTCATATCTCCCAATCATATCGCTGCCCTTTAAAGGCATCCTGCTCATTTAGAGAAATCATTTTTTTTCTCTTCGTCAAATTCAGCCTCCGAGTGAAGCCTCGATTGAAGAGCCCAGCCTGGACAGAATGGAGGAAGCCTTCCTGAACAGCTCCTTGCTGGTGGATCTGGCCTCCCCTCAACAGAACGGTCAATTCATACAGCCAGTAATGCAACAACAGGTGCAGCAGAGTGGGCCGGATGAGAGGTGAGAATTCCACCTGTGTCAATGACTCAGCTTATCTTCGTGATTGACATGGTTGAAATAAGTCAGTGCTGTAATACTTGCATCAATTGAATAACTTGAAAAAGTGTAATAAAAAAAAGTCGTAAAAGTAATTTTTCTGGTGGCTCCATCAAAAAATCTGGTATTTGTTTGACATGAGAGAAGAAAACACACAAGAAATGTTTCATACACAGTGCATTGCGAGGAGCTATGTTTTGAGTGTCTTAAAATTTGCAATCATTTCTCCACATTACTTGAAATATTTTTGAACTTATCCACATTGTTGGATATTTTCCCTGCCCTTCCCCATACTTGAACAGTTGCTAATCAATCCCAGCCAGTGGTAACACAATTCAACAATTAGCAGTTGTTGCTGCAAAATAACATTTTTGCTGAATTATTCAAGAAGAGTCAAATAAATTTCCTGTTCAAGTTTCCCCATTATACTTGAACCAGTCATGGATGTCCCTACCAGGACCAAATGACAATAAACACCACAAAAATCTCTGACAGAAAGAAAACGGTTAGACACTGAAGTAAACTTTTTAAGTAAGGTAGAACATTAGCTGTGATATGTTTTATATTTCTGATTTTGCATTTTGACTAGTCTATAGTCTGTAACTACATTGCAGTTTTAGGTATTAGTCTTTCAGCCTTTTCATGCATATATCAGACTCATGGCATTACATGATTTTGCCCAATTTCTCTTCCACACTCATCAGGGACAGGATCATCGAGCAGCTGAGGCAAGAAATCGAGCAACTGAAGTTTGAGCTGGAGAGGACAAAGAGGGAGGACCAGCGAATTATAGAAGAGCTGAAGAGACGCCTGATGGAGATGGAACACGAGATGAATGAACATAGGACAATGGTGGAGACCCAGTGTGAGGTATGTAGATGGACACTATCTTACCTACCCCATTGCCTCCGAGATTATGTAATTTCCATGGAATTAATGCATGACACATCTGGTTCCCGTAGCCAAGGGATTAAGATGAAATAACATGATTGGAAAGCAGTCCCCAATTAAGGGCAGTGACATGATTGGGAGAAATGAAAAATACCTCTCGAACCAAACTGGGTGAAAGATATACTGATGTATACACCAGCTGAAGTGTGTCTCGTGGCTGAAAGAATTTATCTTGAATTTTTATGATACTTACGCCAAATCAATTATGAACATACTAGCAATTTGTTTCTTTCGAGCCCCGATATAAATAAAGTCTATTGCACGCTACACAACAAATTTGTCTGTCACAAGGCATACTGTTGGAAGTTATTTTAGAAGGAGTCAACTTTTGACTACAAAATTTTTACAGCAGAATCCTTGCACAGTTACTTCATTCTAGAATAGTATCAAACCAAGTTGAGGACTAACCTTTAAATACAAAATGTTGCTGGATCATATGTTGTTTAAAATTAACCTGTTGGAGACTAAGTATGAGTCAACTCATGTTGGGGTCCGTGGAAAATGCGTGTTATAGTGAAATCAAATCGTCTCTGACAGGTTAATTGCTGTGAAAATTGTAACTGTCAATTGTTTCTCCCCTAGTTGTAAAATTACAGAAATTGTGACAGTCAAATCTGTTGTGCAGTTTTGCGTGGGATCAATTTCTATCATGGTTAATAATGATAAATGCATGCTTGATTTTACTCAGGTAGACAAATTAAACAAAATTAGGAAATAAGTAAACCTTAAATGATTAAATCTCTTTTCCTCAGGTTTGAAAATTGGTTCTGTGCGCATTAATTGAGTTTTGTATGAGGTTGAGGTATGTGAAGAATTTGAATGCATTTACCGGTATGTCAAAATACATTTTCAAACAAATTGCAAACAACTTGTTCATGACACTGTCCCAGCAAGAGCAACAATACTTATATCATGTTGTGTGTTTCCTGGTATTATTTTTCTTCTTTGTAGTTTTATTTATTATTGTAATTGTGTTGTTTTTATGTTACTCATTTCAGGAGAATGAAACTTTGAGAGATAGAGTCAAAGAGATGGAACAGGCTGCCTTACTGGTGTCATCAGAGAAGTTGATTGAAGCTGATAGTAAGCATACATCTATCCTAGCTATGAACAGAGGTTTACCTCTTTACTTGGCACATTTATTGATATGCATAGATTTATGAAATACAATGAAACAATTACAAGGGGTTTCCTAACCCCTCCTAATCCTCTATCATCTCCAGGGCACTCCTTGCACGTCTCCCAATTAATTCACAAATAATTCTTTACCTGAAGCAACCATGACTATTGTGAATTTTCAACAAGAATGCAGATTCAATAAAATGTTGATATAATAAATGGCAAATAAAGATTTAAATGATAGCAACTGTTTCAAGTGGGAAAAATCATTTGCCATTTCTACTTTGCCGGTTACTCATTTTCCTTATCTTATATTGTGGCGTCGGAGAGTAATCTGCAATTGTTAAAACATGAATTTTGGAGAAATAATTTTCAAGATTAGAATTTGATTTGTTATTTAACAGGGTTTAGTTCTCATTCAGTAAAGACAATTATATCAAGATAATTCATTCACATATTAATGTTTTAACACTTGGTAGTTTGATGTCGCTTAACGTGAAAATCATTGGCATAATAGTATGTGGTAAAAATATATACTGGATTCTTTATCATTAGTTTTCCATATCAACATATCTGAGCGAATAATAAATGTTTGCTCAGTGAAGTGACTGACTTTGCTCATCACTGATTCTTGTCTCCTCAGAGAGAGCCAAAGTGAATGAAGAGAAGTTCAAGAAGATGAAAGATGTGTACACCAAACTAAGGGAGGAGCACGTCAACTTACTACGAGCGGTGAGTGACAGAATATCTATTGGTACTGTTTTGAAAAGTGAAGTTTTCTACTAGGTAACTATAATGCAGAATGTTTTACCCTTTGTATGTCATACTATTTTGTAGCAAACAAAATAAAGATTGCTTTTTAAAATTTCCATAACGATACAGTACCTTGTGGGTGGCAGAAAACCTTGTTAATTGTTGTATGCGCATTACACAAGCAGTGTTTCCGTCTTTCCAACCATATAACACCAAGTTTAAAGAATAAATAATTATTATGATTTTGCAAAATTCTGCAAAAGTTAACCATGTTAGCTAGAGGGTTGAAAGTGACTGTGTTTGTGATTTGCATATATGAGGAAAATGTAAAATTCCATTGTCAAATGACAGCAAAGTGAATACAGCATAATTTCAAGGTAATCAGACCAACCATTACTGAGATATTGTGAGCATTGTCTTTATTTCCAGAGGGTGTATGTGTATGTGGTAGAATTTTCTACTGAACTCAATGGATGGAATTGACCATTACAGTTCTGAACTGTCCACTGTCAGCTAAATCCATTTCAATCAATAAGTTCACTCTGAAATATTGTAAAATTGTTTGTAGCCAATGACATACTATTATAGTAAAAAATGTACAAATTTGTCACAATTCTGAACTGATAATTAAAAAAGATTATACAGTCAACTTTGCCTAAGTCAAATCTCTGGGGACCCCACAAATCATGTCGACTTATACAAAATTTGAGTTACAGTTTTGTACACAATTTATGAAAGAGATGAATAGGGAAATGGAGGCTAAAAGTATCATGATTGTACCAATGTAGGGAGAAAATGAGAAAAGGCAGAGAGGGAATGGGAAATTCTTGATATTTACAGTCATGCTGACAAGCAGAGATCTAAAGGTCAATCCATTAAAGGCAAGGTTCACCCTGACATCAAGTTGGTTTTAATAAAAGCAGAACAATGAGAGAAACATATTACTGAAAGTTTGGCGAAAATCCACCAAAGAATAACAGAGTTATTGAGGCTTTCAAAAGTTTTAAATTTGTGACTCACATGCGACAGCTCCCCATATGTCATGTGATATAATTCCATAAAATTGCCATTTTTAGGCTCAATCCGGCCCGAAGCCCGATGAGTTATGCCATGGCGTGTGTCCGTGTAAACCGTACGTCCTTACGTCTCCGTGCCGTGGCCACAGTTTTGAAAATGCTTCTTCTCGCATTCTCTCACCGATTTGATTCTATTGTTTCATAATATAGGGCTAGTGGGGCGATTTAACAAACTTCTACACAGAAATTCAATTATATATGTTAATTTATGCAAAATTTATTCGAAATCAACAAAAAAATGCTTCTTCTCCTTCATTTGTGCAACCGATTTTGATTGTAATTGCTTTATTTGGTAGGGGTCTGAGTTATGCAGCATTAAACTTCTTAACACAGAAATTTTAAATTATTACTACCATTAATTATGGTAATGTATGCAAATTTTTCCAAAAATAACAAAAATTGCCTTCTTCTCCACATTTTTGAACCGGAGATTTCATTTCTGTTTGTTTGATGCTGATAGGGCTAGGTGGCGGCTTCAAGACTTCAAGACACATTAAATTTTGCAAATTATCAATTATGCAAATATTTCTGCAAATTTAATTAAAATCAAAATAAAATCAAAAAAATGGCTTCTCATTTCATTTCTCACCAATATTTGATTTAGTTTGCTTTATCTTGGTAAGACTAAGCTTGTACAGCTAAACTTCCTACCCAGAATTTTTTAACTGTTGCTTCATTAATCTAATTATGGCGTGAATTTAATCAGATTTATTCCAAAATAACAGAAATTGCTTCTCCCTCATCTTCTTGAACCATTTTATCATTCTGATTTTTTTAATATGATAGCGCTAAGGTGCTTTTCAAACTTGTTAATCACAGATAATGTTGAAATTCATAATAATATCATGCTAATTTATGCAAATTCAAAATTCAAAATCACAAATAAAATCACAAAAATGTTTTCAAAATTCCGGGACATCATATTTTAATTTTTTGACCAGTATAAAATTGTACCACATGAAATTTCGGATATATGATGTTGCGAGATGCCGGATGAGCGCTACGTCATTGACGTTTTCTAGTTTAATGGTTCATGATAATTGAATGGGTTTTGTTTCATAGAAGCACGTATGAAATAATGTTTCTGATAATATATTGAATGCACAGGTAAAGTAATTGTCAAATTTCTGAGAAAACAGCACTTTTATGGAATTTATATCACATTTACAACTTTGAAACCTCATATCTCTGTTATTCTTTGGTGGATTTTCGCCAAACTTTCATTAAAATGTTTCTCTCACTGTTCTGCTTTTATTAAACGAACTTGATGCCAGGGTGAACCTTGCCTTTAAGACCGTCAAGAATTTTCTGTTGTGGCCACTTGGATTTAGGCCATTGAGTTAACACATGTTTGGTCCCTTTGGGACTCTAAAATATGTTCAGATAGGCGAAGTTCGAGTATGAAAATCAACTTTAAAGAAAAACTTCCTTTTGACAAAACACAGAGCAAATTAGGACTGTCAAAAATATTTGACATAGGTGATAATTCGACTTGTGCGATGTCGAGTTGTACAAAGTCATCAATTTGTGTAATTTAAATCTGAATAAGGGATATCTGTTCACAAGTTGTGGAGTTTGACCAATTAGAATATTGTTTTCTTGGTACTTTGAATTCTGCTGTTGTACAGAGTGCTGATGCCAAGAAACAGCTGACCACGGTCTCCAAGACGACGGAAGAGATGCAACAAGCCAAGGTGACTGTGGAGAAGAGGGTGGAGAGCCTACAGATGTCCATCGCTGAGACGGCCAGCAGAGAGGCACAGCTGAGGAGACAGATGGAAGAACAGAGGAAGGCATTGTTGTGTAAGAGTGATTTATTTGATTTAAGTATGTAACAAGTATGTTATTGTGCTTGAACCATGTTTTTGGTCCATTCAGGTCTATTCAGGTGATCGTACCATTGCTGTGACAGCAGCCAAGGAATGAACAAACTTACATCCTTCATTCAGTCTGCAAATTCATTGAATCAGTTCAAGAAATTGTTGAAAACGTACTCTTTTCACCAAGTGATGATTGTGTGATATTTTTGTGAATGCAGTGTAGTTGTACCATGAAAAGAATATATAGATGCATAATCATAATAATGATAATAATTCTGTTTTGCCACATGCACTGACACACACTCACACATATTTACACATGGGATGTTTTTGATTTGCAAGTTATATTACTTCGCAGCATAAGGGGAATTGATAAATAAGTGTTTCCAATGCTCGAGTTTAAATCATTGACATTGAATTATTAACCTCTGTTTAAATAAATTTATAGCCTCTAAGGTTGCTGATTTGTTTCTATTTTTACTTTGATTCATTTCAGCCAGGGCAGTACAAGGGGCTGAAGAGACGTTAAGACTCATCCTGCAACAAATGGATGATCCACAGTTTGCCTCGTCAACATGTACACCAGGTAGATATGAGACTAGACCAGGTCCTATGCAGGCCCCTGGGGACAATTTACTGCACATAGTTGCTCAGTTGCCTCCACCAGTACTGATCCATGTCTCATGGTGCTAATCAATTTGAAGATTAAAAAAACAACTAATACAAAATAAATATAAACAAAGCAAAAAAGACCGATGAAGTAGGGTTGTTTAAAAACCAAGGTCCATAAATTTTAAATGGTGTTAACAAAAATTTTATTGAGCAAATTTGTTTGCTCAATAAGCAAATTTGTTAAAGCTTCTATCCCCTAACCTATCCTTCCCTACCCCCAGTACCCTCAACTCCCAGGTGCTTGATACTATGCACATTTATTCAGATATTTTTCATGAGGATAATATGATAAGCTTGATGATTGTTTACATTGATTATGAAACAAAGCAAAACATAAGATTCAATTGAATAATATTAAATCAAACTTACAGCAGTAGATTGTTTATAACAAATACAATGGTAAAGATTACATAGGGAGATAAATTTTGAATCATGATGTCCATAATACTAGGAAAAAACCAAAATAAGGAATTATATTCTACAGAACTGGTAATATGTGAGAGAAAAGATGAAGAAACACTTTGTCACCTGTGGATATTGCAGTTAAAGTTAACCAATTAAAACAAAAATAAAATAATAATAATAATTGAGTTGCTACATGATTTTTATGTGCATCATAGTGAGTAAAAAGTGTTGTCACTCATTTGTTTTCTGTGTCCAGACACTTAGACATAGACTATCTAAACTATCAGTTTACAGTTGGGTAAACAAACTTGGACATTCTTCCATCAAACTTTTTCTCACGATTTAAAAACCACTTTAAAAAGGAAGGAAGAGGTGGAGAGGTGAGGGTAATGAACTGGATAAATAAAGCACAACAACAAAACTAAAAAAAGATCATAGCTCATACATACACAACTGAAAATAAAAGTTCTAGGCCTTTGAATTTGAGGAACAGGATGTTATCGAATCTTATCTTTTGAGCAGAGGTAAAATAAACATACCTACTAACCGTCCCTAATTTATGGGGACTGTCCCTATTTTGGACTATAAGAACAACCCAAAATAGCAATGTTTCTATCTCTGACCTCCATTTTCAAGAAAAAAAATTTTAACAATTTTCAGTTCATGGGATAGATTCATGATTACAACTTGCAATTAGAGTGGATTGTAAGATGTAAATTTAAGCCCTTAAATCGCCCTGGTAATTTGGAAGATTGATACAAAAGGTTATAATGCAGAACCCCAGTGTGGATCACTTTGGCTCCATGGGTTCTAAGCCCGTTTCCAATTTTCAAATGTTGTCAACCATGAAATTGTAACATGTATTTGACTTTTTTTCCCCTCAATTTTCTTACTCTTTCATTTCGCAGAATATCTTCTGAGTAGATCACCCAATGTCGATGAGAGTGTGAATAACCTGGAGATCTGTTTTGGAATGTACCAGCAAAATAATAATGGTGAGTTAGACACTTATTTTTCTGCGGTTGCTTAAAGGCAAGGTTCACCCTGACATCAACTTGATTTTAATAAAAGCTGAACAATGCGAGAAACGCGTTAATGAAAGTTTGGCGAAAATCCACCAAAGAATAACAGAGTTATGGAACTTTAAACTTTTAAATTTGTGACGTCACATGCGAGCAGCTCCCCATAAGTCATGTGATATAAATTCTATAAAAGTGCTGTTTTCTCAGAAATTTGAAAATGATTTTACATGTGCATTCAATATATTAGAAGAAACATTAGTCATACATGCTCCTATGAAAAAGCCCCCATTCAATTAACATGAACCATTTAAAAAATGACAATTAATGGAATTCATATTACATGACATATGGGGAGCTGCTCGCATGTGACGTCACAAATCTAAAACTTTGAAACCTCATAACTCTGTTATTTTTTGGTGGATTTTCGCCAAACTTTCATGAATATGTTTCTTTCACTGTTCTGCTTTGATTAAAACCAACTTGATGTCAGGGTGAACCTTGCCTTTAATACCGCATGAAACATACTGGATTTTTCAAGGCAGTGTAAAGAGGTTTTAAGTCAGTCAGAACAAAGTTGTGAATTCACCTCTTTGATTACCTAGGTATATTGAATGATATCAAAATTCAAAGAAAAGTGAAATCATTTGATCCATTAAATATAAAGCTAATTGACAACAATAACAGCTTGCCACCCCCCCCCCTCAACAAAATGTAATAAATATATGAGAAGTCATGTATGAGAGCATTTTCCCTGTAACACAAGACCATTATCCCTCACTGTTTTAGTTAGATATTAATGCATATACATGTAGTGTAACACTGTCTGGTATGAAGAACCATGCTACATAATTGTATCAAAACTATGATGTGAACATAATTACAGTTAATCAAGAATTTCTTTCTTATTTTGATGTGGTTGGTTATAATCTTTGATATACATATCATAATCTGTAATATGTGTATTGTTTAAATGTTTCAGAACTTAGTCAACCTCGTGGTTACAACTATAATTTGAACATTACAACAATTAAAAATTGTTTCATGTTTTAGTGTGGTAACTCATTACTTATGATATGTGTGGCATCTAATTGTTTTTTTTCCAGAACTTGCTGACCTTGTTATTAAAACTAAAATTTGAACATTATGACAACCTATCAAGAATTGTTACATATTGTGGTGTGGTAGATCATAACCTGTGATATGTTCCTTGTCTAATTGTGTTTCAGAACTCGGTGACCTCATTGGAGCGGTAGGTACATTCTCACATACACTCGGTGAATACCTCCTGCAGGGTAAAGCAACATCAAATTTGGCTCCCGTCGATGTTGGCGAAAGTGAGTTAAACATTTTTTATTTTGATGGGGGTATCACACCCCATCACCCCCTGTGTAACAAAGAAGCAACAACCCTGATTATTTGTCGGATAACAAAAGAGATAGTTTCTGTAATTATAAAAAATCTCAATTATCTGTCCTTATCTCTGTTGAACTTTTTTCACTTCCACTTTCCCTGTTATGTCTGATTAACAGATGCTGTAAGCCTTTCAGAAGATATAGATAGATGAATATCGTTCTGAATGCTTAGAGCAAAATGACATGATTGGGGTAGTCCTCAACTTGGGGTGAAACTACTCTCGAATCAAGTAAACTGTTCAAGGATTCTAGTGTGAAAAGTTGACTCGTTCTAACGTGACTTTCATCAATATACCTTGTGACAGACAAAACTGTTGTGTAGCTCTCTTTGGGGTCTATTTTTATCCAGGCTTGAGAGAAACAAAATGCTAGTATGTTCATGCTTGCTTAAGTAAACAATTTAAGATAAATCCTTCTAGCCAGGAGACACACTCCAGCTAGTGTCTCCATTGATGTATCTTTCAACCAATTTGGTTCTCGAGGCATTTTTTTATTTCTCCCAATCATGTCACTGACCTTTAATGTGATTTGGGACTGGCCATTTCAGTATCTGACATACATGTAGAGGTGTACAGTTTGCAATATTACTGAATTTCAAATTCATTTTCAATTTCAGTTATATGTTTCTATCAAAATATACATGCAAAAGACAGAATATAAAGTGCGGGACTCAAAATACAGAATACAAAATACAAAACAAGCATACATGTAAGTTTCAACAGTGATATAGCCTACATGTATTCTTGATTATATGATTTGCAACAAATGATTATTATGTATTGTCACAAAGCTCTTTTGGAAAACAGTATTTTACTGAAGAGATGACCTTGTGTAAAGAAAATGACAATAAATTTATGTCGTTAAATTATGACAATGCATATTAAACAGGTCATGGTACTGACAAACAAAACATGCAGCTCCTGTATAGGCCCATTCCTGTTATAATAACTTATTAATTCAACTATATTTTCACAATTTGTAAAATGAACAATGTGACGTTGAACATTGATGAACATAAAATGCAGCACGTTTGTGCTCATGATATAATAATTTACAATGATTTATTAATTTGTATATTTTGTGTTACACAGGACTTTCAACATCTTGCCACACAACATGTCACAGTGCCCTAAGTGTCTTACAATCATTAAAAGAACAGAATCAAGGGAATTTCACCACAGATGAAGAAGATCTCAAAGAAAAACTCAGATCCATCTCGCAAATCACACAGGTTGGTGTTCATTCTTGTTTTGTTTGTTTATTTTGGATATTTATTGAATTCATGGTCAGGAGCATGAGAGCAAAACATTCTAATCTGTCATTTATTCTGCAGAGTTGCCAAGTAGTACTGATTTTTCAGTATTTTGTACTGAAATTTGAAGAGGAATACTGACAGTTTAATGCAAAATAATGATTCTCAAAATTTATGAATGATGTGTATTCCCATTACATGCCTGTCAGAGGTACTGATTACTCTAGCAAGATACTGATTTTCAGCCATCAAATTACTGAAATGCTCTAAAAGATTTTGGCAGCTCTTATTCTGCAAGGAGCTATAATTATGAAAACAAAACTTGGTAATGCAGGAGAACTTGTTAAACATTCCGTCTGCTATGAAAATCCACTTTAAATAGTTGTTTTGATACTTTTGAAATCTTTATACCATTCTGAACACTGTAGGCTGTGCAATGTATACATTTATGTTAAATGCTCCCGATGAAAGCTTTGAAATCTGCATCTGGAGGTGTTAAAAAAAAAATTCTCTAATCACACAAAATGCTTTTTGACATGTTTTCCTATATATATATTTTTTTACAATAAATGGTAGGTCATACTTTATTGTGTACTCAATCAAACCTAACAAAGTTTCAAAATATATGTATATAAAAAATCAACAGCAAGACCATTATCTGAAAATTGTAATTGATAGCTTGTATTTATATGATCACAAATGGCATTTTAGAGAACTCATTGAAGGCCCACTGTCAAGGGTCAACTTAATCACCGAGGGAATGTGAACTAGTCTTAAAATATAGGCAAATATCATATGTATGGACTGTTGCCATGCCATAGTCTACATACTGCGGGAGGAAAACAAATGTATTTTACCACACCAAGATGGCTGTTTCTGTTGCATTATGGGTATCATTAGTGCCCCATTTTTATAATTTGAGTCAAAAGAGGGTGTTGTTCCATTCACTTATGACAGTGGGCCATTAAATCTTGTGATTTTGTGTTTAATTTCCAGGAACTGATATCTCAAGAAGTCAGTGGTAAGGAGGAGATTGGGGACCTCGTGGAGGCTGAGATGCAGTCCACCTCAGATGCAATCGACAAGGCTGCCAGCAGGATTGAGGTAAATAGCTGGCATACTTAACATTCCACACATAAGTTAGTTGTGTCTTCCTACAAATTCATGTTTCCTTTCTGAATTAGGCATTAATGAAAGGTTTTTCATCTCTAGTTACATATTTTATGATCTTCATGTATTTGAATTGTTTTTTCTTGCCCCCATTTTTTGGTCAGGAAATGCTGAGGAAATCCCGAGAGGCTGATACTGGTGTCAAGTTAGAGGTCAACGAGAGAATCCTGGACTCGTGCACACAACTCATGCTGTCAATCAAAGAACTCATCGTCAAGTCAAAGTCCTTGCAGGGAGAAATTGTTGCAAGTGGGAGGGTAAGTCTCCTCTAGTGCAATATGTTGCTACAAATACATGTGTTGCTCGTGTATATATGTGCATGTTTGTTTGTTTTTTGTGGGGGAGGGGTCTCTTTGGTTCTGCAGATAAAGAGTGTCAATTGCTGTAAGACTTTTTTCCCCACATTTTTATTTATTAATTCATTTATGAATTTAGTATATTTATGCTGATTTTGGAAAAAGAATTGTCAATCTAGTGGGGAACTTCATGACATAACTCCACAATGAAAGCTGACAATATAAGTGAGAGGGCATGCTGCCCCCCCCCCCCCCATGACAAAAGGGCATAACTGACATTTTATTCAAAATTGAGTTATATAGTGTAGGGGACTCTGTACATCATGTCAAGCATGCAGAACAAAAAAAAAATAATTAAAAGTGTCCCTTTGTTTCATAATCCGCTTGTTAAAAGGACACTGAATATGACTTTAAGGCTTTGAACAAAATACATTTGCTCAATATCTCCAAAACACCAAAATGTCAGTTATGCCCTTTTGTCATGGGGGCAGCATGTGCTTCTCACTTTCAGAACTAGACTAACTTAATTGAATGTTGTCCTTCATTTTCCAATCTCCAGGGTACGGCATCGGCGAAGGATTTCTACAAGAGGCATCACAGGTGGACAGAGGGACTCCTCTCAGCCGCTAAACTGGTTGGAGTTGGTGCTACACATTTAGTGTAAGTCACATGATCGTGGTCCTAGGATGCATCATACCTTGCGTGTTGATAACTTGATATGCTTATAGTCAGCGTGCAGATCATTATATTTATACCCCTACGAAGTTTGAAGAGGGTATGGAATCAGTGTACAGTTGAGTGGTCGGTCCATTGTAAGTCTTAGATCAAACTACTTCCTCAGGTTTTCAGCAATGCGTGTGAAATTGGGCACACATGCTCTGGTCTTGGGTTGAAGATGTGAAAGACACATTTTGTAAATGTGCCAGAAACTGCTTTGCCATGTTAACGGCATATTATGAATTTCATGTTTTTTTTCTTTCAAAATGTGAAAATTTTGAGAGAAAAAAAAGATTTTCCTGTATTAATTTCTGTGATTTCTGTTCGTTGACCGCAATCACTGTCCATACAGTATTGAAACTGATAATTTCTAATTCCAACTTTGACATTAATACTGCATTATTTTCAAATTGATGACTATACTAATGGTACATACTTGTCATACATACAGTGACAGTTCTGACAAGCTGATGAAAGGAAATGGTAAATTTGAGGAGCTGATCGTCTGCTCCCACGAGATTGCGGCAAGCACGGCGCAACTCGTGGCAGCCAGTCAA
>JZLH01S0635795.1:54814-68709 GCA_001188425.1 Eucidaris tribuloides | reverse complement strand
GCTAGCAACTTTATGTGAACTATGTGTACACTATATTTTAGAGATCTGAAGACAAAGTTATCAAGTCACAGAGTAAAATAATTGTAATTGATCATTTTACAGTCATAAAAGCATGTCTTTGTATCTCAGAAAGATATTTTTCAATTGCTAGTCATTTTTCATTGGAATCACTTTTGACATTTTGGGGAAAATAGGCTATTATCCAAGTGTCTGATATTGTTGTTTAACTCTGTGAAAATGATTAGCTTTCAATATAACATGCATTCACTATAGACAACAGCCCAATATATCTTGCCTTCCACGGGTTAAAGAAAGATATCCTTCATTTCTGTCCAAGTCAATGTCATAACTCATTCAAGCATAAAAATCCTCGTTCAAATGTTTTATATGACATATGACAATATGATTTGGTAGTGGCATTTAGTCTTGAACAGCTACCCACTGGGTTTATGACATTAATGTGGGACGAAAGAAGGATTTTGAAATCATTGTCAGGGTGAATGCTGGTAAAAAGTGTTGGATGTCATTTATGATGGTATCTTTTTATTTTAAATCCCCCCCCCCCAAAAAAAAAGGCTTCTGCTGCTTTGGGGCTTTCTCCATGAGGTTTTGGGTTTGTATGCAACTGCTAAAGTCAAGTATATATCACTTTTAACTAATCAGAACGAACTTGTCTTTGTTTTCAAAAGACTTGCAGTTAAATCAAACATTTATGCAAGGGGTTCCAGGTTAGGTACTATCAAAGAGACTGAATATATAAATAAAACAATGTCCTAAGTCCAGTGTTTACCAAAACTGAGTGCATAGAATAAAAAAAAAAACCAAAAAAAAACCCTCCTATAAAATAGTAGAATGGCTAATAATTGCCCTTTGTGCAATTTTTTTTTATTCCTCTATGCATGTAGAATTTACCTTGAAAACCAAACATTTCTTTATATTCAATAGATGATTTTTATTGTAAGGTTTTGTTCAATCGACCTGTCAAACTCTAGGGCCATTGTTTTATTCATATATTAGAATTGACCTGTAACCTTTGACCTGGTATGTGTTTACTGCCCTGGAATGTTCAATGATCTACATGTGGTGTATAATTCAGCCCAGATGTGTTTATCCCTGTATATAGAGTGTATTGCTAACACTAAATCATGTCTTTCTTTCCTGTCTGTTTTCATGCATGGTGGGTAACAGGATGTTAAATATGCAGGTATGTTGTCCAAGCACTTAACACCGGTATGTGTTGTATGTGTCACTGCACGTTACGCCCGTTACCCGCGTGACACCCCATTTATCCCAGCATTCCATCGTCCATGCACACTTAAATACTCTGCAATTGATCACTTTCATTTTCATTGGTGTTTTTTCTTCATTTTTTTGGTGGTGCTCTTTCTTTTGTCTGGGTTATTCTTCTACATCTTAAATTAAAATGTTTAGTATTTGTTTATCTTTTAAAACAAATTGTAATTGTGGATTAGTGTGAGATTTCATGTTAATACATTTGATAATTTTGTCTCCAGTCGAGACCTTTTCTGAATAACATTTTGTTGTTTTGTTTTTTCTTATCTTTGTGCTAAAAATGTGTTTACTGTGTGTTACAAGGACAAATTTTTCAGTCTTGAGGATTTCTTTTTGTAACTTTGTAACTTTTAGTTTTCCTTCACTAATGTACCTAAAACTCACTCAATCAAGTAATAAATCAATAAGTTATAGAGAACAGAATCATCCAAAGTAAATTATTACTACTCAAGAAAGAAGTAGTAATTGATAGAAAAACACATTGTTATATGACCTAGCAGATTTTTACATGTATGTAACTGTCTTTTGTATTTTGAGGCCATCATGATTGAAACAGATGTACTTTCTGTACACTCAGATGATTTGTTTTTGATACAAGGTTATAAGTGGTCTTAGAAAGTGGTTGTATCCTTTTTCTTTATTAAGAGCCCAAAACAAAAGATTCTGAAATGATCTCTTTAAAAGTGAAACAGTATGTTACAGTGAGATATCAGGTTTGTGCAGTAGGATAGTACATTCCATACATAGCATCTTGTGCACATTGCACATATATTTCTGCATTTCCTCAGTCCCCCCTCACCTTTTCATGCATTATGCCAGTCATGCTTCATAATAATTTATCAACCACAGGGATAGGGTTAGAGGTTCATATATATAAAAGGGCACAATGATTAGATACATATCATGTACTGTAGTAACTGTCAGAGTAGTTAGAACTGAATCACCAAAATATCGCACATTTGCCCCACTCTAATCACTGGCTCTATGAGTAGGTAGTGTCAATGATTTCACTGGTCTGGGTGATATATCCATGTGACGCCACCCACTGAAGCAGCAAACATTATTTGTGACTCTTGTGTGTTTGCCATAAGGGACTAAAATATATTGCAAATGCCTACAGTATGAGTATATATGTACATGACATCCGTACGTATCTGATCAACTATCATATTTTTAACATATTGCACATGTCTACTTATATTCCCAGCTGCATCTGCCTGTGTGTGCACTGTTACATGTATGTTTTTGTTTCAAATACATGTACTTGACACTTTAATGAATTAGTAAGCAAATGATTTTTGTTTAAAAAAATACTTTTAACACTTTGAGTGCTACCGGGCGAACCTGCTTTCAGCCGCAGGGTGACTGTTCACTGCAGGTACTATCAGGCGAACACTGTTCGCCGAGAATGACAATCTGATCCAATATCGGTTTATTCAGAATGATAAATGTCAGATGAAGTTCGCTACGCAATGACATTTATACGTAAAATGAATACAACATGAACCAAATAAATGAGTTAAGTATTGTCTTGATAGCATTTGCGATTTTACAGAAAATCATACAATGTGGAAAGGTTATACACATTAATCCGGAACAATCCAGTCCCTGGTTAACACACCTGGATTTTTAGCCCAGCACCCAAAGTGTTAAACAGTTGGGGGACGGTTATAGTACCTATTATCTTTCAAGTGGAATGTGTCACCACTTTCTTTTCAACCACATCACTAATTTTGTGTATTCTTTAAAAAAAAAGTTGACATATATCCATGTTCTGTATGGCTTATTCCCTAATTCCTGTAACTTCCAATATTGATTTGCTTCACTTCTATTTCCGCAGTTATATACTTGATATAATCAATTTCACTGTGTCCAATTGTATGTACCATTATTGTTTTTGTACATCATGTGCCAAATTGTGTCTATTATTGTCTGTGCACATTGGATGATATGCTAATGGCTGATAATGAATGCTTTCCTCATAATCATCCTCCCAACATGAAAATAATCCAGCTCTTAAAAAGCAATTTAACCCAGTATCACTTGTTTTGATAACCCCTTGGCATTGAAAAGAATGAAGTTAGTGATCCACACATTTCCATGCCACAGTACACCTCCCCTTTCACGTTCCCCGTACCCACCCTAGCCATCACTACACTATCCCCTTACCCCTTACTGTCACCACGCTATCCCCTTACCCCTTCCCATCACCTTACCCTTCATGTAAGTCCCCATTAATGACATAAACTTTATCAGCAGAAACAGAATGTGAATGGTACACATCAGATAAAATAGGTGGGCACATTTTTAGAAGTGCTTTCTCAGAGCTGCCAAATTTCCCAGATTCTACAGGAGGTTCTCTAAAAATTTACCAAACTTCCCACATCATGACAAATTTGAGTATCTCCCTGAAAGCTAAAAAAAATTGTACCTATTGTGGTGCAAGTGGTTTATCTGCCTGATTGTTGTCAGAAAACTTCCTGATTGAGATATGTGAATATTGGCAGCTCTCTTTTGTGTCAGGTCTTTGACTTGATGTGTAAAAGGTAGTCCATTCCAAAAGCCTTTATTTCACTGACAATACCAAAACACATCACGAAAAACGGGAAAAAATGGAGTACCGGTATTGTTTATGTTTGTACTATTATAAGTTTTTGTTACATCTGTGCTATAGTCAACTCTGCGTCAGTCAAATCCATTGGAACTGAGGAAAAAAAGCTTTGACTTAAAAAAAAATTGAATTTATGAGAGGTCAAAAACAATAAGACTTAAAGGATAGGGAACCTTTGCAGTCTGTTGACTCTGGCAGTATTCAAGTTTGGCATAGGCAGTGTTAAACTTGTATTCTACATATCCCAAATTCAACTGGGACAAAATTCAGAAAATTGCTGTAGGTAGTACCTTTACAATTTTAAATATTTTAGAATGTTGCTTCAGTTTAACATGATAAGAGTATCAGGGATGATTCCGATTCTATAGAATGGCCTTTCTCAGTAATCTATAAATTGACATTTCTTCATTTGAAAGACCTTGGGATAACATTTATATAATGATTCATTCAGCATTAATCTACTGTTGATTTTCTTATTGAAAATGATAATCTTTGAAACATACCAACTGAATCTTGTCTTTGATGTTACATTTTTTTTTACAGGAGGATGAAGAGGATGGTGGTGCTTTCTCTGATCTGGTGTAAGATGATCACAGAGCTACTGGATTCAGTTTTGAGGCCGGGAACAGCACTTGTTCTAGTCTTCAATGTCTAAACGGAACTCCGCACATCACATTATTAATGCTAAGTCTTGTCACCGCATGCCACTTATGTCATTCATCATGAAGTAATTGACAGATGTGTTACCATTGATCCAACCAGTGTCAACAGCTCCACTTTCTGCACTTGATAGTCATACATCTGAAGATGAACACATGTCATTCAGCATGTTGTCATTTACAAATGTGTTACCACTGATCAAACTAGTGTGAACAGCTTCACCTGATAGTCATATATCTGAAGATGAACACGTTATTCAGCATGTCGCCGTATACAGATGTATTACCACTGATCCAACCAGTGTGAACAGCCCCACTTGATAGTCTTATATCTGAAGAGGAACATGTGTCATTCAACATGTCGTCATTTACAGAAGTGTTACCACTGATCCAGCCAGTGTGAACAGCTCCACCTTCTGCTCTTGTTGGTCATTCTGCATCATAATGTATGGGAGATATGGCATGGTGTGTTGTTGAAAGGGTGTTAACTCCACATCAGAACCTTCAGAGACATTCAGAAGCATAGAGTTAACAGTGCAAATATACAGTACCATTTTTTCCTGGTTCATACAAGACACATTTGCATGCACATCTGCAGTTGAAATTTTGCTCTTCCATTTCTTATAACCACCTCCTCCCCTTCCCGTAATCAAATCCCCCCAACACTCTCCCCATGTCCACCCCCTAAACAGTATATAGGTAGAGATATACTAGTATATTTATTTGCAAAGTCACAGAGTGCTGCTTTTTTGGAGTATATAAATATGAACCTGTCAACCTGTTAGAATGTTTGTAACAAAAACAGTTATGTGAACAAATTTCCAGTGCACCTGATCAAGTTCAAATTTAGAACATTGACCAGGTGTTTTGCTGAGTCCCAAGTTAGTTTTGGTAAACACAAAAGAGCAATCTGTGCAAAGTCAGCAAACAGCCCTGTTTCCCACATTACATGATGTGTAAGCTTGTTTGGATTGTGTATGCCTGTATTACGTTCTGTTAGAGCTTCAAATTGTTTTAAACCCAGTTTTGCCCAATTTCAGAATTTTTGTTAACTCAGGATAAGGGACATATTTTTGTCTGTTTTAAAGGTATTTGTTTTCGCATGTCACATTCAGTAATTGATTTTAACATTGCCTATTTATGTACTTCAGTTGTGTATCTTGATGCATTTTATTGTTAAAAGTTGGTACTCATGCAGCACACTGCCTAATGTTTAGTGTGTTACACAGGCTGTCAAAAATTCTGATTTTATCTCTATCATTATTTAGCAAATGTGGCATGGAAACAACTTTAATAAGTGTTAAGGATATTTCTGTAAGCATGGATTTATTCTGTTTTGAGATTTAACTGTTGGAAGATGACTTGATTTTGCTTTTAATGTGCGTTTCCCATAGACATTGAGGCAAGATATCTTGTGTCTAGTCTTCAGCGGGTTAAAGCCATTGGCTAACATTTACCACAGTTAAAAAAAATGTGAGCTACATAATCCTCCACACCCAAAGTGTCTTTGATAAGGTCTAAAAATGAAGCCCTGAAAAAATTGTATTTCAAAATGATGATTTAGTGCTTAAAAAAGTGATAATCGTAAGTTGACTGGATTCACCTCCCATTTCCTCCCACAGACTTACTGTGTGTAGATCTAGGCTATTTTGTACACGCCCGGAGTATTAATTGTTTATTCATTCATACCTTGCCATTGGCAGCATAACTTTCCAAACTTTTGTATTCTATGGTGTTTATTTGAACACTACTATGTAGCTCATATATCAAAGTTTGACAATTTTTTTAAATTGAAGCTTCACAATGTTAGCCTATCACTTTAAATGTAGTGTTAACCCGTTGGAGACTAAGAACCAGATATCTCCGTCTTGGTCCTACTGGAGAACACATGTTATATTGAAATGAAATCATCTCCAACAGGTTAAGATAAGTTTGTCAGTCACCTGTATATTTGGTGATCCGTGTAAACACGGATCACCATAGATATTGTCAAAATCTTTCTTATTATTATTATTTTTTATTCCTGTTCTTTCTGACCATTTCTTGTTACCACGATATCTCATTAACGCCATCATCAATCATCTTGTAACTTAACATAGTAATGTCAAGTGTCAACACCTCAACACACAATTTTTGTCAGTTTGGTCACTTGCCCGTGACGTCATCTATGACGTCATTAGTACAAAAGCTAGAGTTAACCTATATTTGCAATATCTCGAGCCGGCGGTCGAATAAAACAACCAAACTTGGCAAGGTCAAGTTCAGGTCATGGTCATCTTTTGGTCCAAACCATGTGCGCGCGCGGCGTCTTCACTAGCGTGTACGGGCGCGTCAAAAAATAAAAATGCTCCAAATAACTTCTTATTAACGGTAGTATGTGTTTCAGGTCATTTGGAGCATTTTAGTGCGCGCGCGTACGCGCGCGTTTTTTTCGCGCGCACCCCTTTCCCGACCGAAAAACTTTTTTTTTTTGATGGATTTAGATTTCTGACTGAATTCTACATCGTTTAGAACCCTTTCCCGACCCTCAGGACCCAAAATATTGCTTATATGCCCACAAAATATAAATGCGCGCGCATTGCGCGCGTAGTGAAAGATGGGCATTTTTAAATCACTGATAACTCTCTAGAATTAACGGTGACCCCTACTTTTTATTGCTTATTCTGATAGCCTATGATGCGTAGATAAGGTTTCAGATATCATTTTCTATGACAAAGTGTTATGTGGACGTACATCTAATGACGTCACAAAGAAAAATCGTGTTTTTGCGCATATCTCATGACTGGAGTAGAGTGTGATAACTAACTTGGTACACAGTAACTTCAGTATTAAGTTCATCACTGGTGGCTCATCATATGGCGTGCGGGAGTCACGACGAACGCGTACGTGCACGCCGAAATATTAAGTAATTTTTGATCTGAGAAGTTAAGGTGAAAAGGACAGCTTCGAACAAGTTATGATACGCCATACAGACTGTCACAATCTCTTAAGGTCTGCTGGAACGGATCGAATACGCGGATCACCAATATCGTCTCGAATGACGAATTAAAATCTAGTGTATGTGTTATTTTATTTATATTTATATTTATATGCTATTACTGAAACCCAATGCTCGTTGATTTCACCTGTATGTGAAATCTTGCCAGCAGTAGTTTTGAACATAAATATGCCTGTACAGATGGAAAATATGTTCTTGTATATGACATTTCATTTGTTGTATATTTGTGTTTATATTTTCTATAGTTCTAATCAATTTCAGTTGAGTCAGATAGACTTCGCAACCAATTAGTTGATAGAGGTTAGCACCTACAAGACTTTTCAAAATTATTTTGGATATTATTTAATTATCATCATCATCATCCTGAAGTAAATCAGTTTAAACACACATGCAGTTTGATCCAAATAAAGTATATTTTCATCACCAGAGAAAGTATTGTGGGAAAGAAACAAAAGAATAGAAACTATATAGATGGCAAACCACGACTTCATCACTAGTTTTGAAAACTTCATTCAAATCTTACTTTCTTTCATTTATTTTTCAACCACTCTATGGATTTTATAAGGTTTGTCTTTGTTTATTTCAGTAATGAGGTTATTCTACTGGCAAGAAATCAGCAAAATAGTTTGTACTGTTTGTAATATGCTAGCTGAAAAAATAATTTGACAAATGTGTCTTTGTACGTAGGTATGTGTCTGTATTACTACAAGTCGTAGCCAAACTCCTCTCTGCACAAATTCTGTGTAATGCCCATGTTATGAACATTGTTCCATCTTTGAATGATTTGAAGTCATAACAACACTTTGTGTAATATGTTCCATGTAAGCAGTGAATAATTATAAATCAAAATTAAAATTAAGATTCTTGATTTGTAATCAGTCTTTGCTGAAAAATGATGAATATATTACATACCATTGAATGTTCATGTTCAAAAGTTTGGGGTAAGTGACATTTAAGTTTCATTGATTTTTAGCTACTTATGACTTCTAGCAACTAAACATGTACATGTTAAGTTGACCATTTGGATGACCATGAAATAAGAGGTCAGGATTTGAAATAAAAAATGGGCATTTGTTCTGTTTTATACTATGTGACATATTGGTATGTTTTCAATGTAATATTAAGTTGTGTTACGCACTGCTATTAAGTTGATGGCATGTACCACAAATTTTAGAGTATTTCGTATTACATGTACTATGTCAAGTGGAGTAGAAGTAATTTGCTACAGTGTTTATGTATTAATCACAATGATTTTATGGAGCAAATGGACAAACTTAGTTTTATTTTGTTTATGCCAACATGCACTGTCTAGACGAGATCTAGGTAAACCCAATTGTGGACTGAACATGTATACAATAATAATAATACAGTGAAGTCCATTATATAGCACAAAATACTGATGAGATCAGTCTCTATGTGCTTGGATATTGGATGTAGACAACTTATGTGCAGAAATGTTTAAATGTATTCTGCACCTCTGTTACTGAGCTGAAATTGTTGACATGTATTTATTTACTAGTATTTGTACACAGTTGAAATAATTTAATCATGTTTTATTGTTAATATGATTCTTTCTATTGTTGTTAATCAATTTGCTGTGTGGATTGGGGCAGGGATGGAAAAAAATACATTTTGCAATTGCAATTGCCCTCTTAAGGTTTAATGACAATTATAATTGTTAATTGAAATGTTTAATTCATCATGATTAATTACAATTTAACTACATTTGATTTTGTCAGCTTGTTTTCTGCAATTCCCCATCCTAAATTAGGGTATATAGTATAGATATGATTTACATGTGTGTATCCTATAGAAAACAATAAGTCAGTTTGCAATTTCTGTTTCTGCATGTGTGGAACAAATGTAATTTTCCCGAAGCTTGTGTAAGAAAACATTTTGAAAAAGGTGGAAAGCTTAACAAGAAAGCTATGAAATATATCACGGATACAGAGATATATATTCAGGATTCAAGAAGGTGAAGATATTCTTTCAACAGAATGTAAGAATAGCAAGTCATGCAGCTCAATCATTTGACGAAGGGTTGCTTGCTGATGCCTCGCTCTAAGAGCTATCCATTCTATAAAAGATATGTGGTATTACGGAATTATTTGTTCCATTTACCAACCACGAACTGGCATATTGGTTTAAGTGTCAACTTGTAATATTTACCACAAGAGAGGGTGTTCTCACATTCTTGTTGCTTTTTGTATGTATTGTGATTAGATATTCAGGTCTGATTGTCTCGACAATTTTCCCAGCAATAATCCACCTAATCAAGATATTGTTGATACAGGACACAAATTTTGTATGCCAAGTTTCAAATGTGTAAAACCTTTGTTTCCTGAACAGATGATGATGATGTCACAGATGATGATGTCACAAATGATATGCATATAATTATTACTTGTAAATAGTGTATATTACTTGTAATTTGCTTCCCGTAAGATATACATTTTACAATCCAAAAGTTACTGCAACTATTTGAGCAGCAAGATGTGTGAGATTTGTTGGGTTGGCTGGTGTGGGAATGATTCGCTCTTTCTCTGTATTACTACTCTTGTTATTTAATCAAAAACTTCATTCTATTTTTATATGAAATGTATAAAGTATAATGCAACTATCAAACGTGAGTATTGAGATACTGAATGTTACTCGGAACTTGACAAGTTAGTGTAGAAATTCTAACAGGAGTCAATTAGTTTTCAAATTACCAGAGTCTCAGTGTGGCATTTTGTTTCTGTAGACATGGTCAAGTGTATGGACTCGGAACCAAGAATCGGGACCATAAATCTTGAATTTTGCCATATTTTTTTACCAGTTGGGAGTTACATTAAGTGGGCATTTTCTCTCATTTCTTCCCACTTTGTTTATCAAGCCCCTCCACTTTCAAATATTCCCCTGAGTTTTCTTGATGTTTGCCTCTTGTGCTCCATGAAGAAGGTGAACAAACAAGTCACTGAACGTAAAGACCCATAACCATTCAAAATTTCAGGTTTCAGATACTGTAATATGGCATTTTGTTGCAGAAATATGATCACTTCATTTGGCAGATGCTATTTCAATAAACAGAGTTCAAGTGATACCATTGTAATCCAAATATTTGACCAGGAATAAGCAGTGGTTAAAAATAAAAAAGTAAAATGTTACTCTTCCTACTATTATTTCATGGAATAAAAATATTTTCTCATGAGAGCTTTCAAATGTTGCATAAAGGTTACTGAAATCCACCCTCCTTTCATTGTAGGTTAAAAGGTTTTGGACATAACTTAACCCTAATCAGGGCTGGGCTTTTTTGCTATGCTATATTCTGGGGGGGGGGGGGGGGTGCCCCCCCCCAAAAAAAAATCTCGCCGTCGATTTTATGCATAAAATCATAATTTAAGCTGATAAATCACTAATTTAAGCTTCAACAACCTGCTAATTTTTGTGTCTGGACACATCTTTTTAGCATCTTAACAATACTTGTAAAAATCCGGAATAAAATGAATTTCCTAAGGTATTTTATGTTTTTTACAAATTTCTATGTATTTCTTTGTTTTTTCAAACGCGATTTGTTTTCCATTGTTTTTGATGAAATTTATCGGGGGACACTTTGCGGTCGATAAACAGGCACAAAATTAAATTAATTTCAACCATATGAAAGGTAAATAATCATAGCATTTATGAATTTGGCTGAAAACGACAATTTTGTATGGAAATGTACACAAAATCACGTTTTTGAGCGATTTTGGGTGAGCTGCAAGTGGCAAAATGTTAGGTAACTTGGAACCGCGTACTCGACGTCGCAAATTTGTCTCAAAAGATGCGGCGACCAAACTTCGAGAGAATAATAGTCATGAAAACGCCGGTGGCAACTGCTTCGTGGCGTCGGCAGACATTTTGGTGCGAAAACGTCTAGGGGGGGGGCGGATTTTCCACGCCCCCCCGCCCGCCCAGCCTTTTTTAGGGGTAACAGCATTGAGGACCAAGTACGGGTTATTTCAGTCTGCTGTCTGTGGAGAATGCATGTTATTTTAAAATCAAATTATCTCCAATGGGTTGAGCCTACTGCATTTGAAGCCTCTCATGCTTTCACCTGCCATTGACACGTTTATCAACCAATAATACTTCGGATAAGTTTACATTCATGACATGTAGCTGTATTGTTCTAGATTGTCATATGTGGTTTGCTCTATGAATTTTTTTTTGGACAAAATGGCTACACAATATATTCTCGTTTTATGTATGCATGCATGCAAACTTTTCAGATTTTAAATGTGACGCAATTGGCTTTGAACAGCTTATATTTTGAAAACTTAACAATTATGTGGCACTAATTGTGTTTACGCATGGTCAGAGTTAAATTCTGCTTTGTTTGTAATCATACTAGTATTAAACTAACAAATGACTATGGTGGCAACATGACATTTCCTAATTTTTCAGAAACTTTTTGTTGCATCATCCCACATCCCCTTCATCCCAAATCCTGTGGCATATAGAGTGGTGCTTTATCTCCCATACTCTTCTTATGCCTGTGTCCATCTCGATATATAAATAATCAGAAAATGAATATAAGCATGAAAATTAATATGCACAGTGTATTATATAATACCGACACTGCTGTATCTATTTTTTGCCTTGAAATATTATCATATAGTGTGCCATCCTTTCGAGATTTCAAATCATGTCAATCACTTTGCTGTGTGTTCTGCTCACAGAAAGATGTATAATATTTTTTACAAGAAAAACAGATTTTACAAGCTAATTTGTCACACTTTAGATCTGTTGTAACAGAAGTAGTGTTATTGCACGATTTCCAAGTAAAAGTGCTGATATACTGTTAATCATATTCGCTTTCTATAAATATTTATATCATATACAGTCCACAACACTCAATAAAAAAAAACAATATGTAAGAAAAAAAGTATTGTGGATGTATATATTTTTGTGATTTGGTCTCTCATACCACCTTGGTTTGTGTAAGCATGTGTGTGTGTGTGTGTGTGTGTGTGTGTGTGTGTGTGTGTGTGTGTGTGTGTGTGTGTGTGTGTGTGTGTGTGTGTGTGTGTGTGTGTGTGTGTGTAGTGTGTGTGTGTGTGTGTGTGTGTGTGTGTGTGTGTGTGTGTGTGTGTGTGTGTGTGTGTGTGTGTGTGTGTGTGTGTGTGTGTGTGTGTGTGTGTGTGTGTGTGTGTGTGTGTGTGTGTGTGTGTGTGTGTGTGTGTGTGTGTGTCTGTGTGTGTTTGTGTGTGTAAGGGCCACTGCACACTACACGATCGATCTGGAATCCGATTTCGGAAGAAAATGGAATAGCCTTTGATATGAACATTTCAAGACATCACAATCTGTTTATTAAGGTTCAGAATAGTCCTACAGATAGTAAAATCGAAAAGACGGCCGTTTTCGAGCTTTCTAGTTGGAGAAAAAGTCGAATTGGCTCCGAATCGTAGTGACGTGAAATGAGTCCTACGATTTGAAAATAATTTGGCCCTTGCTCCGGATTCAAGGCGGACAGCGCACCAAAAACCCATTTTGGGTATTCATATTATTGTTCAGAATCTGAATCAAATAAGTGTTATTTGTTAAAATGCCCATATTAAATGCTACTGCTGTATATTGCCAAAATAGGATCGTAGACGATCGTGTAGTGTGCAGTGGCCCTGGGATGATGAAGTGGATTGTATGAAGTGGTAATATGATTGGTATGGTTATGGCTTAATGCTTAGACTAGAGTGTGATAAACATGCAATAATAAACAGCTGGTTTTCCAGAAAGTTACTGTACGTTTTGCAGTGAATGATTGGAACTTTCTTACAGAAATACATATACCTGTACAACAAAAAGGGAATAACATTTATTACCCTAATGTGACTATATGCAAAACGTGGCTCACATTAAACGGTGTAAGGTGCATTTTGACAGGTAATATAAAAAAGTGTGATTAAATATAACACTTTAACTCACAAATAAGCATGTCATAATTTCACTTTTATTTATTTTACATCACTGTAGGAGAAAGTTGCAAACTTGAGCAAACCGATATATACAGTTGTTAGTCCAATAGACGTGTCACAAATGTTATTGTTCAAATGTTAGATCTTAGTTATATAAATATAACATAACTGATGTTAGTCACAAACAAGTGTACATGTATAATGTTCAGCATGGCTTTGTACAAATAATATAGAGACAAAAGAATGTAAATTGTGTGAGGAATAATAAAACAAGATGAAACTGCACATGAATAATGCATGGCTAAATTTGATATTTTAACTAAGAAATAATACAATAAGACAAAATGTTTGTGTAACTTTTGTAACTTTGTAAGCGAAAGAGCATGTATATACAGCGTGTATCA
>JZLH01S0635795.1:33640-46024 GCA_001188425.1 Eucidaris tribuloides | reverse complement strand
CTGGAAGGTCAAATTTCGAATCTAGAGTCCAGACGGTCACCCGTCGTGTCTTCAACTCTGGTCTGATCTCATCCACTGTTTTTGCAGTTGCGCCTGCAGTACCAAAAGGGTTAAAATTCGAAGAAAAGGTGGAAGACTAATCGAGATGAATTACATATTAATTTTCTAAGGCCCACCGTTCATAAACATTCAATGCACAAAATTTACCACGCAAGATCCGTCATAGTGACGGTGACTGACTTAAGGTTTAGGACATTGGAAAAGTGGTGTTTCAACCCACAGTACAACCAATGATTAAACGCAACGTGACTTTCAACCAATCAAAATCAAGCATTCATGACTTTCATTTTCATGTTAACGCACTTTTTTTTTTACACATTGCGTTTTCGATTATTGTTGTAGAACATTGCTTTCAAGAAGTAGCTTGGAACGTTTCTACTCCGAGCATCAAAATCACCTTTCTTGAATTGCTCCTATGAATTTGGCTCGTATAGAAAGGTGACTGCACGGTCAGCGACGTGCAAGAATCTCGCAAGAAAGGTTCTCTCTGTATTAAGATATGACTAGAGACGTGCTAGAGTTTCTACGACTGATAAATAGAACCAGGTGCCGAGCTTGACACCAAAAAGCAGATGACATCGTAGTAAACAAATACGTTTAATGAATCTGGCCGTCTTCCAGAAACCACGTATCGCTCGTTGTTTTCATCCTCTCGCGACGACAGTTTACTCCGAAGTCGTCAGTCGTGCGTACACCGAACGAGCCACGGGGGACTTTCGGCACGTCGAACATCTAATTTCAACCTCACTCCGAAAAGAGCTACTAGATTCTTGAGATACTTCATCTACTATACTCTCTCATGATTGATCGTGGGTAGCAATCCAATATTCATATTTTATCGAGTATTTATGTATCTATCGTCGCGTGCTTATAAACAGAAATGACATATTACTCCCCACGGATCTATTCATTTATTTAGTAACATAATCGAAATAATTAAAAACTGCGTGTTTGTGTGTAAAAATAGACTCGTACAAGTTTATGGCCTCTATTTTCTTCACGTTGAACTTCAAACGAACTTTGACAATATATCTTTTTTTCTCTGGTAGCGCATCGTAGAATTGTTATATAGCCATATAATCACATTCCGTAGCTATGGCAACGGACAGATGCTGAATTGTGATGTGGTACGTTTATTTGTAGCCTATTAACAAGATTTTTGTGACTGGGAGGATAATTACTACAAACCCCGGCTACAAACTTTACTTGGCGCCAGCGAGTGAAGCTGCCGAGGGCAGGACCTTATCGAACTTTTCGTTTTTTGCAAGTTTGAAAAGGTCTCAAAGGGTCATAACTTATGCATAATGTAATGGTGTCTTCTTTGCATGAAACGATGCACGAAGTGGCTTAAATTCCCCACCGTAATACAAATGAAGCACCCATGGTTGAGTGATAAACAGTACAGTCAGTCGTTGCTGAATCTTCACATGTCTTTGCATTAATTTCGCTGGTATTTTAAGACTAAAATTGTATTGATTATGTTCGGGAAAATACTTTGTGTGGCTAAATCTGTCCCAGACAGTAGGCCTACATCTTTAATCAAACTGACTGCGACATTTCGTCTTCTGCTGCTAAGGACGCACTGTGGCATCACAAAGTCATGGCTCATATCCGAAAGTTGTGTCAGAAGACTTAACAGTCTATTATTTATTTATTTATTTATTTATTTATTTATTTATTTATATATCTATTTATTAATTTTATTTAGTTAGTTTTATTTAAGCAGTGTTGCCCAAGGGGTCATGTGTGCGTATAGATCCCCATAGAGAGAGGCCGAGGTGTTGTGATTGTTCAATAGTTAGATATGGACAACAGGAGAAAGTTTTCTCCACAAAAACTACGAGAAAAAATATAAGGAAACTGTCAAGGAGGTTCACCCAGCCTTTGGGAGCTTGCATAAGCCAACAGTTGGCTAAGGAGTCGAGATTCTCCTCAAGGGGCGAGGGATGAATTCAAGTCATGCTTGGCATATGATGCATATTGCATATTGCATCGGGATCCTCCCAAATTTTCTTGTTTGTGTCGATGACCCTAATCCGATAGTTGAGGTCAAATTCTTTATTAAGTTGGATGTTTGGCTGCGATTCATGTTCAGGCTAAATTTACATCACTCCGAAATATTTTGGGTATTTCCTTAGGGGTTTCTTTTAAATTAGATTCAACTGTAGAATTTGCTGAGAATTCAAAACCGTGGACAATGACCGTGATTTTTTAGGTTTGTCGTGTGTAAGAAAGTTTACAAGGCATTCAAGTTAACTCTTCTTCTCCTTCTTCTTCTTCTTCTTCTTCTTCTTCTTCTTCTTCTTCTTCTTCTTCTTCTTCTTCTTCTTCTTCTCTTCTTCTTCCTCCTCCTCTTATTATTGTTCTTCATCTTTATCTTCCTCCTGCTCTTTTACTTCTAGTTCTTCATCTTTGTATTCCTCCTCCTCCTCCTCTTCTTACTGTTCTTCAACTTGTTTTCCTACTCCTTCCTTCCCTCCTCTTCTTATTGTTCTTCATCTTTGTCTTCCTCCTCCTTCTCTGTTCTATCTCCTCCTCCTCCTCGTCCTCCTCCTCCTCCTCCTCCTCCTCCTCCTCCTCCCCCTATTTCTTCTCTTTCACCTGGCCTACTTTTACTAACTTCTAGGCGTGGTGGTGGAGTCACAATGTCGTGGGCAAATAGCAGAAGTAAATCACATGAACTATTCTTAACGTGGCTGATTACTTTATCTCATTATGTCTTTGTTGTTTTTCCTTACCTGATGTTGTGACCAGCGTTGTCGCTTCACTAATTTCGAAGCAATGCAGCAGAGATTTGCAGCGAAGGTTGACGTTGAGTAAGGCGCACGTCACGCCGAGTTTACAGAATCCAAGCAGAGTCCAGATGAAGGCCGGTTCGTTGCCAACAAAAAGTGCAACCTACGAAAAAAAAGAGACAAAACCCAACATTAAATTAACTCCATCTCCAAACGACAACAAATAATTAATCGTCGTAAAACTTACGATAGAATGTGTTCCTTCGAGAATTATTGCTTGATATTGTACCTGTATCGTATTGTTTGGACCGGGTCCAATATTCAGCGTTGTAAAATTTGGTACCACGAGACTGTTCTGGTAAAAGTATTTTGAACCGCGACAATTTCACCTCCCCACCGAATTCACCATTTCGACTGATTTAAGTTAAAAAGTGAAAGAAAACGGGGAATCATACAAAAAATATACATAAGAAGACAAAATGTAATCAGTGAATAAATCGTTGTTTTCATTTTTAAACTCTTTGTACCGTCAGATTAACAACGAAGAATCGATATGTGTTAATGTAGTTTAACTAGTTCGCAGTTTGGGATTACATGCTTGTACACCGGAATGTGAACATTTGAAGACATGAAATTGAGTACGGGATATCGTTAAAGTATTTTACTTCAAAAATCGCTTCGGTTCGGTATAGTATACCTGCCATTGCAATAGGCGTTGAAAGTATCTTGTTTTCCACTTCGTTGGTTGTTTGGTTACAGGGGCGTTGATCCTGATAGGGACTAGGGGCAGTCCCCCCCCCCCGCTCCAATGAAAATATCCTTTTTGCCCCCTGATAATCTTGATAATTTGAAAATGTAATAGAAAGTAATGCAAAATTATGTGTAAAAGTGAGTGCAAGGCACTACAAAACCATTATACTTTAAATAAAATACTATTATACATGCATAATTTTCAATTTCGCGGCGCGCTTCACGCACAATTTTTTTTTTTTATCGGAATCTTTCGCCGAAAATTTCGACGTTTTTACCCCCTCCCCCTTCGACTGAATCAACGCCCCTGGCTGGTTACGTTTGCTTTGTTTGTTTTCAGGGGTATTCGCACTTCGATATACATTCTATGAAGCAACCAGGGATTTGGAACAGGAATTGTTTCTTTGCGGGGGTACTTATGTTCTCATGAGGAACACATCTCATGATAGTTTCATACAAATCGATAAATCGTAAATCCTCCTTTCCCCTCGGGTGGGGTAGGTATAATTTGTCCGTAGCTATATAGGGTCTACGTGGTAACTTTTCAGTCTGCATTATTAATAATGATAAATCACACGTATGCCTTCGAATCAAACGGTTATAAAACCTAGAAAATGCGTAAACGGCAGTTTTATTTGGCAGAGTGACAAATATTTTACCGAAAACAAACCCGTGAGACATTGTAAACCCCACCCCCGGGATTAAATGTGATAAATGGCATCACGTCGTTTATCACATGCTGACGCGTTTGGTCGATAATGACGCCCATTAAAAAATTTCATGATAGAAAAATAAGCGACATAAAGTTCAAATAACCCCTGTCAAAACATTTCACACTTTTGCCCGAATTATACTTTAATAACATGACTTTCTTTCGGTCCGTATTACTATTACCACGATTACTAACATACATGTTGATCTATTCTTTCAATACATTATCGGTGAGGGTCAAAATCGCGTATATTGCAGTAATAGATAGCTGAATACATTCTCCGCAGGGTTCTCGAATACGAAAAAGGTCAGTGAACTAAAAATACTAGTTGCACAAATTTGGGAGAAGGTTGTGCAGGATTATGCTGCATTTCCGTCATAATTTTGAAAAATCAAATCATAACAACATTTTTATAACATTAACAGCATATTTTTGGCGGAAAAAATAATTGGCCTTGGCCCTTCAGGTGTGCACATCGCGACAAAAAGACACCTGTGTAGATTATTTCGTTTCGTCCTTAGACAAACCCCGAGGAAGTGAATGAACTTGAACATAAAATACAGTGACTTTAACAAAAATCACGTTCAAGTCTTACTCTTGTGTGTGTGTGTGTGTGTGTGTGTGTGTGTGTGTGTGTGTGTGTGTGTGTGTGTGTGTGTGTGTGTGTGTGTGTGTGTGTGTGTGTGTGTGTGTGTGTGTGTGTGTGTGTGTGTGTGTGTGTGTGTGTGTGTGTGTGTGGTGGTTGGGGGGGGGGGGTAATTTGCATGTTTCCTCTTTGACTATGATACGATGCATAGCACAGTCATAAAGTCACAACGACAGTATGAAAATGATGGTGATGGATAGAAATGAATCAACAATCAAGGAAATGAGAAGAGGAGGAAGAAGAATGAGGAGGGGAAGGAGGAGGGCTAGAAGGTGCAAAGAAGAAGAAGAAGAAGAAGAAGAAGAAGGAGAAGCAACATCGTTATTCCCAAAACTTCAGCCAAGAAAATGACACTTTTTTAATGGCTGTAGAGTTTAATTTGTTCTTTTTTTTACACCATCAGTACGTTAATGTTAATATGTACATGCACCTTACCTATGGGAAATGCCCCCCTTCGACATTTTACATTTTGAGTAGTTTCTTAAAAATTTAAGAGTTTCGGAGCGAGCAATTTTCACGGCATCGCATCATAAACAATAAGAGGTAAATTCATTTTTGACCATTAACCAAAGCGATATTTCGGCTTTAAAGTACTTACTTTATCTCCTCGCTTGAAGCCCAAGCGTTGTGCCACCCGTGCGATACGATTGGCCCGCCTGTTGATGTCGTCATAGGTGAATCGCTGGTCTTCGAAGATCAGCATCGTCTTATCGGGACTCTTGAGGGAGTGCTCCTCAAATCGGTCGGCGATGGTGAAAGGAATGGTCATCTTCGAATACTGTTTCAACCGCCGCTGTCGTCGAAGCTGGGCGATGACGAAGCTGATGTCGGACCAGAACTTCGGGCGGGTGAAGTTGACCACAGCCGTCAGCCAGGTCACGGCCTGGAAGACAGCTTCTAGGATTTGCAGCATGATTTGTTGGTAGGATGGTTCCTAGAATAGGATATTTTGTAAAATACGTTATTTTTTTAAATACTTTCAGTGACGAAATGTAGGCTAAGCTATTTTGAAAGAACGTTTCCAAAAACCAGCATGTATTATATGATCATATTTCTCTTCTGAAAAATCTACCAAGACAGCCGAGACGGTGCGCTGAGAAATTTGACTATTACCTGAAATAAAATGCAACGAAGCCCCGCTCCTTCCTCACTAACTTTCGAAGTGGGTGAACACTTTTTAGGGAACATTTACAAATGGTTATAATTTCCAGGAAATCCCCGACACAATAAATTGTCCCTTATGGGTCAACGCCATACAGATCAATAAGACAATAAACAAAACTACAATGTTTCGTGTCACTTTTATTAGAAACCTTGACATAACCACACAAGTACCTCCGACGTGGAAGAGTGTTTTGTCAACTGAACTTACTACTAGGTCAGTTTTCTTGTTGAATGATGGCCCTTAAAATTACAACAAAAAGATTTACAAAACATACAAACTCATTATATTCGATAATTTCGTATAAAAACTATAAATTTACATCTTACATTGGTATAACGTTTGAAAATGTGTAAGCCATCAGATTTAGAATAAATATATTAAGTGCGAAAGCTACTGGATTATTTTCTTTTTCGAAATGTCTCGCAAGATGTGGTTATCTGTATTTGCTTTTGTATTTATTTATATCCGCATTGTAAAAAATGTATATACAAGTTACAAAATAGATCCCGATTGTATGAATAAAGCTGGGTATCCCTGACTTATGTACATAGGACGTACATATCTTTTCTTCCGAGGAAATCAGTTGCAATTAAAAGAGCATAATAACATTAAAAGGAAATTACAAAATTGAAAGTAGTCGTCAACCTATAAAGTCACAATGCTCCCAGAATCAAGTAAACTGTTTAAAGTTTCTGCTGTGAAAATTTCACAGTTATCCATTTCCTCTGTGTTGAACAATTCAATGCCGTAAGGATTATATGTCTCGAGTAGCTTTTTGTGCGGGTCAATTTCTATCAGCACTGTAGATTACTTAATATTTGCAAATTGAAGCTTTCTCCTCAAGTAAGCAATTTCAAGACAAACTCTTCCGGCCTGAATACATAATCTAGCCAGTGTGTTTGTATATGTTTCAACTCATTTGGTTCCTCCCAATCATGTCACTGCCCTTTAAGCATAAAAGAGCAAAACAAGTACCATGACAATTACATGTTGCATAGAACGAACAAAGATAAGTATGTTGGAATTAACACACGGGAAGGTAAATAACAGTATGTCGAGACCAAGGAAAGCATGTAAAATAAATCCACATTAACACAATTTACGAAATCTGATTTTCCAGTCCCCATATTTTATGACAGGTAAAATTTACGTGAATCTTTACAAAATAATTTTGATCTCAGCATTTTTTGCTTGACCAAATCAGTTTAGTCTTAAAAAAACAATTTGAAGTCATTTGTTAATTAAACATAACAGCACCATACTGCAGCCGAACTCGTACATATGACATTGTAACATTACACATTTGTATCACTCTGATAGACGTTTCACAAGTTAACACGGACCGAAATTATAATTGTTTACATACTTTACGATTACTGAAAGATATATAGGGCACTGTGCACGAAAATCAAGAATTTTTCGAGCCTCTTATTCACATAATTTTATTTGACATTGAAAGTTAGTAGTGTTTGCATTCCTCGCATAAAATGCGTTTTGTCCCACACGTCCTTGTGATGTCAATGCAAACATTGAAAGCAGTCGTAATATATTGACATGCATACTTAGTGGTTTCGCTAAAATATTTGTATTATTGATTCGATATAGGACGAGGTCGCGTTTGTTGGTAAGTTTTCAAATTTATGTAATTTATATCTGCTCCACAGTCAAATCTGACCCCCTAATCGTATCTTCTCGTGTCCCACTGTCAGCGGCGAATTCGTATTCAAAAGCCAATAAAGTGGACGCGGGATAATTCACTCCTAATCAGTGAACAGTCTGAAAGCCGCAATCAAGGACGTGCGTATTATCATGAATCAAGATGTGTTTTAGCGGTTGTTTCGGTGGCCAGTCTTATTTAAATTTACAATAAGCCCGCTCGTCGTTACAAGGTTGAGTCGTATTATCGAGTCTTTTTGTGGTCAGCCTTGAACATGGACGTTGGTCAACATGAAAACGAAACTCGGTTTAACTGGACATTGACCACTCTGGTAGTAATACATGAGGTGAGCCATGGGGGACACCCCGTCGATTTCAGGGGTGTCGATCGGGGGGAGGCGGAGGGGGGCAAATATTAGAAAAATGCCAGTGCAATATAAAATTTTGCGTGTTTGAAAATTGTTCAATAATATTTCTGTGCCAAGTTTATTGGTTTTGTAGGGCCTTGCACTGCTTTTAAACATATTTTTGCATAACGTTTCATGAGAAATTGTCAACATTATTTGGTGGAGGCAAAATGATATGTTTGCTTGCGCCCCCAATACTTTCATTGGGGTGACTGCCTCCCCCTCCCCCAGATCGACGCCTTTGATTAATTTGCAAGTACCAAAATAAGTAGTCAGAATAAACACAGTGTGAAAGTTGAACAAGAGGTCTACAGGTAAAATAATATTTCCCTTGTTCTTGAGATGACACTTCGGAAGTTTCCAAAACAATATACATATTTGTGTCATTTGAGAAAACTCATCTTGTGACCCACTGTCTACAAATTTTGGTTATGGGACTGAATAAGTATGCAGGCATATATTTAAGCATATAGGTGCTGAAACATACATGTGCCAGAAAAAGAAAACGGTTTGGAATTATGAAACAAGTTACACCCTGACCTTCAAACTTTACAGTTAGTTCACGTACTTCATTGCCAAGAATTCCGGTATGTTCGAGCTCGTGCTAGTTCGAAGGAGACATAGTTTTCTTCTCTCTCGGGACTTTAATCTACGCTCTAGTGTTTTTATTTATTTTTCCCGATATAAATCAGGATTAGAAAGACAACCGAGTCACAAATCAAATATAATTATGCATAATTTTGTCACGGTCAAGGTCAGGGACAAGTAAGTTCCCTTGACATCTCACTCGTGACTAGAGACCACATCGTTATTCATGTTCGCCTCATAAATTACCCCACCACAAGTTGTTGCTACTGATGAAAGAATAATTTTTTTTTTCATAAGCGTGTATAGCATGTATGATATGCAAGATTCTAACTATATTTCATGACTGATATAACTGATCAGGTATACGATACTTTAAATAATTTATTTTATTTATAGTTTGTTGAGTTGAAAAGTTGAAAGTTGAACAGACGGTAATGCATCCGTGTTACTTTCCCTCACAAAAACATGTTATACAGTCATGGACAAAAGTTTGGAATATATTTTTCTACCAAAAAATGCAGTTTTCAATCATATCAGATAAAGGTTTCTTTTCCTGAAGTAGAGACAGGGGCGGCGCCACAGGGGGGTCAGGGGGTGGATGGACACTCCCAATTTTATTATTAAAATGACGTGAATTTTACTGTTTTTCGAAAATATCACCCATCCTATTATTGTTGATTTTGCTTGTAAAGAAAAAATGGCGGGCAAAAAATGTCTTTTTTCTTTGTCAGCCCCCTGCCCCCGCTTGTCGGACACTGTTTGGCTTGCATTTTGGCTAGTAAAAAAATTGTTCGGCAGGCAAAATTTCCCCCGTTGGATTTCGCCACTCCTGAGTGAAGCTCATTTGAACTTCGTAATAATTTGTTCTGCATGGGTAATTGATCATTATTTGTAAGAAATCTGCACATTAAAACAGGGCTATGCAAAGAAATAACAATATTCCAAACTTTTGTCCAGGACTGTATAAACATATAAAATGTAAACTTGGCATCCTTTCAATGAACACCACAAATTATATAGGCCTCGATAAATCAATTTGTGTTGAGGAGCATGATGATAAATACTACTAAAGTACTCAGATTAATGCATATATTTGTTTGTTTTGATTTGCTTTTTGTTTCTTTTGATTTTATATGTTGTTTGCTTTGTTTGGTTTGTCTTTTAGACAAGATTGGCTCGATAAACTTCTTAACATCAAGTTTGCACTAGTCAGTTTCATGATAACACACATTTGTACCAGATCACTATCGACCAAATAAACTTCAAACACAGATTAAGCAATATTTTATGATTATCCATTTGTTTGTTTGTTTATAACGTAAAAATATGTTTTGTGAAATTATTAATTTGTCTGAGTTTTATGCCTATCAGGATTGAAGATGTGAAATGTAAATAAACCCAGAATATATTAAATGTTTCTCATAGTCAAGACAAACATTACATTAGTAATGCATTTTTTTTCAATATTTTGTTGATAAACACCATTCAACAGAACATAAATTTACATACAACTATGTCATGTAGTTATTTCTGTATTGATTGTTATGACAAATGTTTTTAAATTAATTTCAATTTGAAAACAATGTAGGGGGCCTACTTTAGTTGAACTCTATTCTTTGGGTTCGTGACGTACAAACATACAAATACACTCATTCTGAGTTTAACATAATAACTTGCTACATTGTAAAATTACATATGTACAATTTATAGAACAATTGCTAGCAGCTTTAGTTTGCGCAGTTGGATGTAACACTACCGTATATTTGTACAGACATGCATGTCATTTTATCCAGGTTTATTGCAAATCGATGCATGCATTGTGTAAAATATTAAAAAGCTATAATGACAAACCATACGATCTATTATTAACTACAGTGATGCAAACAAACATATTGATGTTATTATTATCTACATCTGAGTAGAAAATGATTCGCCGACATGTTCCTTCATGTACTACTTTCCTAGCACTGCAGCGGTCCACCGTACAGTCAAAACGCCGATAAAAATATGAGTGTATGTGTTTACTTACTCCTGCAGCAAAGTAGTCGTAAATTTGTTCAGAATGTCACTGGCTGACAGTTTTATGAAGTTCAAAACGTGTATCACCGACGGAACTAAGCACGAACAAACCGCAACTTCGATCTTATATCCGCAAGATCTCGATCCCTTCGTTTCTCGGATTGTCTCAAAGTTTTGCGCCATATTATAAACCTTGTCTGCTGTCACTGCATTCTTAAACCAAAAGGGATTTTAGATTTCAAGAAGTCTATTGAAGCAAAATAGAGAAAATGATGAAAATAATCAAGAGATGTCCTTGGCAATGGCGTCGATGCATTCTGATTGCACGACGAGTCTGCGTTAGTGGACCATCGTATGAGGCCGTGTGTGTTTAGACGTGAATTTAGAAAGCCGTGCAGTACGTCACCGCGGGTTGCTCACCAATAGTACAAAAGGGCTTTCTTTCCGCTGCTTTTATCAACACAGCAACACAAGGTAAGCTCATTTCTACTTTATATTACACCTTTCACAAGTGAATGATGTAGTTGTGGTAGTAGTTGTTGGTAGCTGGTGGAGATGTTTTGGTAGTGGTGTTGGTGGTGTGGAGATAATGACAGTAATGGAGGTGGTGGTGACGATGATGATGTGATGAAGCAAGAAAAAGAAGAATAATATAGTAGGTAGAATTGGGCGGAAAGTGGAACGTTGGGGGTAATGGAACCGGACAATATATTGGCCTCAATCAAGAATAAAATCTGGCAATAATACTACGAGTGTCCCACTTATCCCAACGCCATTACGTTTTGCTTTCGTTTCCATACCAAAACTGGTTACCTGCGCATGAATTGATAGATAATGTCAAAGTTCGCATAGACCAACCATAAAAAGGAGGCCCAAAGTTGATTGAATAATACTATTTAGCGGCAAAAGAATTGCTAAATCTATGAATTTATTTCTCGGAGTCACAGAAAAAATTGAAAATGTGTTTGTTATCTACAATAAAATGAATGCAAAAGTGGGAGTAAATAGCGAAAAATCAGAGAAAATTATGCAAATTAACATGAAAATGAGGTAATTATTTACATGGGTGTTCCACTTACCCCAACTGGATCCCCTTTGGGGTAAGTGGGACACGCTTGACTGAATTTGATTTTTAAACACATTTGTAATTATTTTTTTCGGGTTTAAATGTCAAATTACATACTTTGTTAAATTTTCCGAGGTTTGAATATAAAATTACATATTTCAAACTACTATTTGATGACAAATAATGGATTTTGTACCTAAAATCCCACTTTTTGACTTAGGTTGATGTAAAAAATAGAGAAAAATCCTCAATTTTGCATTGCACTATGACAATTCTGTATTATTTTTTTATTTGTTGCAAAATATTATGTTAAAGGCAACTAGTGCTCTATTAAATGTGAACAGCTACATGAAAAATAGGTTCCTGGCAAGCAAATAAAACCCTGTTCCACTTACCCCACCCACTGTTCCACTTACCCCATAGTTGGGTACAAATTGGGGTAAGTGGAACACTGCCAATTAACATTTTTTATTTGGTAACGTTATGGTATTTGATCACAACATAGTTTAAAAGGTTCATCATGAAACATAGTTTAAATTAAAGGTAATATTTCTCTAAATTATATATACAATATCTTTGC